>LVTN01001525.1:23273-46360 GCA_001649415.1 Musa itinerans
TTTTTGTAGACTATTTTACTAAGTACATATGGATTTATCCTCTCCATCATAAATCAGAAGTTTCAACAATTTTTACCAACTTTAAAAAGCTGGTCGAAAACTTCTTTCAGATTACAATTAAAACAGTCTACTATGATGGTGGGGAAGACTATCAAGCTCTCACATCCTACCTCTCAACCTGTAGTATCCAATACCTTAAGTCACCCCCACACACTCAACTAGTTGGCTCTGCTGAACGCAAACATCGACATATTATAGAAACCAGTCTCACGCTTCTACATCAAGCCTCCATGCCAACAACCTTTTGGTTTGTAGCATTTCAAACTGCTATCTACCTTATTAATCGTCTGCCCACTCCAGTTCTCCAATACTAGTCTCTATTTGAAAAACTATTTTCTCAATCCCCAAACATTCAAAAACTCAGAATATTTAGTTATTTATGTTATCCGTGCCTACGTCCCTATGACCTACACAAGATAGCGCCAAGATCTAAACCTTGCATCTTCATAGGATATTCTCTTGAACATAATGCCTTTCGATGCTACGAACCAAAAACTCAAAAAGTCTTTATTTCACGTCATGTTGTTTTTGTGGAGTTTGCCTTTCCATTTCAAAACCATGAGTCTCCTACTATGCCGGCCACTCCAACAAATATATATCACTGGAGTATACCATCGATCCCCTCAAATGAAACTCTTCTCATACTATCCAGTCTTTTTCTTAAAGATCCACACTCCTTTGTTCTCCCGGTTCAACAACTTCCCACTCCCTTCATTTCTTCTCATCTTCCTTCTTCACAAGCCTCCCCTACTACTGACATAATATCCTCAGAATCACAACAACCTTCTTTACCTAGTACCACTGATGTATCTTAACCTATCCTAACCCCTGTTGATGCCTCTCCACCACCCATACCAATAACACAACTTCCAGTTTCTAGACATCTAATGACAACACGCTCAAAAAGTGATATCTTTAAATCACGTCAGGTTCTCGACCTGCATGCTATCACCACATCCTCTCCCAAGACCAGTGAACCCACCACAATTACTCAAGCTCAAAAATCTCCTTACTGGCGTAAAGCCATGTGTGAAGAATATGATGCTCTTCTTCATAACTCCACATGGACTCTTATATCTTTTCATCCTACACAAAACATCATCGGGTGTAAATGGGTCTTCCGAATTAAGCGGAACCCCAACGGGTCCGTTGCTCGATATAAAGCACGATTAGTAGCCAAAGGGTTTCATCAACGACCTGGAGTTGATTTCACATAGACTTTTAGTCATGTAGTTAAACCCACAACAATTCGGCTTATTCTAAGTTTGGTCATCTCCAAAGGTTGGCACTTACGACAACTGGACGTTAACAATGCCTTTTTACAGGGAACTCTAACTGAAGATGTCTTTATGCAGCAACCTCCTGGCTTTGTTCATCACCAGTATCCGAGACATGTCTGCAAATTACAAAAAGCCATTTATGGACTCGTCAAGCTTCAAGAGCTTGGTATACTGAACTTGGATCGTTTCTGATATCAATTGGCTTCATCAACTCTAAGTCTGATACCTCTTTATTCTTACGACAACAACATGGAAATACAATATATCTTCTAGTATATGTAGATGATATTATTGTTATAAGCAATGATCCCTTGGAGATTCAAACATTTTAAAAGCAATTGGCTGATCGATTCTCCCTCAAAGATTTAGGACCCTTGAGCTATTTTTTGGAATGGAAGCAACATTTACATCCTCAGGTCTCCTCCTCTCACAGTGAAAATATATTCAAGACTTATTATCAAAGGCAAATATGCAGGATGCGAAAGAAGTTGCTACTCCTCTCTCTACTAGTGAATCACTCAAATTATTTGATGGCAGCCCTACCACGAACTCAACTAAATACCGACAAGTACTTGGCTCCTTACAGTACTTGGCTCTCACTCGTCCAAATATCTCATTTGTAGTCAATAAATTATCTCAATACATGCACCAACCTTCTGCTATGCATTGGTCTATGGTTAAACGAATTTTGCGGTATCTTAAAGGGACCCTTAATCATGGTCTCTTTCTCCGCAAAACCACTTAACTTCATCTCCATGCCTTTGCTGATGTTGATTGGGCGGGAAACTTTGATGATAGAACCTCCACGTCAGGGTATGTCGTCTTTCTTGGGTCTAATCTAATCAGTTGGAGTTCTAAAAAGCAAAAGACAGTGGTCCGGTCTACAACTGAAGCTGAATATCGTGCTATTGCTACCGCTACTGTTGAACTTAATTGGGTCACAAATCTCCTCAAGGAACTCAAAGTCAGCTCTACCTATACTCCTACAATATATTGTGACAATGTTGGAGCTACCTACTTATGTGTCAATCCAGTGTTCCACTCATGCATGAAACACATTGTCATCGACTTTCACTTCGTGCGAGATCAAGTTGTCAGACATCAACATCGTGTCTCTCATGTCCATACGGCTGATCAACTAGCAAACTCACTCACGAAGCCTCTAGCCCGCAAACTATTTTTGTTACATCGGTCCAAGATCGGTATCCTTGACAGGAGCTCGATCTCGCGGGAGCATGATAACAAAGAGATTTCCTTAACTACATGAGAAAATCTCTCTGCTCAGTTAAAGAAATCTTATCTTTCACTATGTATAAATAGACTTCATATGATACTAATTGGAATGTGCTTTTTCTTTATTCTCTCATTTCTTCAATTTCGTAGGTCATTAAAGACCCGATAAGCTCTTCGAGAGGGAAAGTATTCAAATTTTTGGCCTCTTGAATGGCCGTTACTTTAGGATCCCAAGTTTTAGAAAGAGATCGTAAAACTTTATTAACAAGTTCAAGATTCGAAAAACATTTGCCAAGAGCTTTTAAGCCATTTACGACATCCGTAAAATGAGTGTACATATCAACAATGGTTTCACTTGGCTTCATTTGAAATAGTTCAAAATTATGCATCAAAATATTAACTTCGGAATCTTTAACTCTACTTGTGCCTTCGTGTGCGATTTCAAGAGTGTACCAAATATCGAAAGTCGTTTCGCAAATAGAAATCCGATTGAATTCATTTTCATCTAAGGTACAAAATAGAACATTCATAGCTCTAACATTTAAAGAAAAAGTTTTCTTCTCCAAATCATTCTATTCGTTCATTGGAGTAGAAGACTTTTAAAAATTATTTTTAGCAATATTCTATAAATAAGGTTAAAGGAAAGCAAAAAAACTCTCATCCAAGTTTTCCAACAAGTATAGTCCGTCCCATTGAATATGGGAGGACAAATGAGATAGTTACCTTCTTGAAAGCCGAAAAGAGTCATTTCTCTTTGGGTGTTAAACCAAATGAGAAAAACGTGGCTTGATACCAACTGTTAAGAACGAGTCGGCACTAAGAAGGAGGTGAATTAGTGCAACGATAAAATTACGTCGGTTTGTAAAATATTTCTTACAATAAAAATCAATCTCGGAAGATACTTAACTTGAAACACGTTCGTAAGAGTGTGCAGCTAAAGTAATGAGGACGTATGGCAGTTTGCAATAAATGTAAATAGCAATGTAGAAATATAAACCAGATTTTATAGTGGTTCGGTCGTCGTAACCTACATCCACTCCATCGATTCCTCTTCCGTCGAGGCCACTGGAATCTACTAACGATCTTCCTTCAATGGACGAAGATCAACTACCCTTACAACTCAATTCTCCTTTTGACAGGTTCAGGAGAGAACCTTTACAACCCTCTTTACTCCTCTCTTAAACTACACTAACACTAAGAGCTTTGAGAGGAGTTCTCACAAGATTACAACAACGTTTTTATTCTTTTTTTTTTCTCTCAATTCTTGTGTGTGTTAACCAAGGATGAGAGAGGTATTTATAGGCTTCAAGTGGATTCAAACTTAGAGCCTAAAAATATCTCATCCCAGGTCCTTCGGGTACTAGCGATACCACCGCCTGTATCACTGACACTAACATTGACACTGGGCAGTACCACCACTTGACACCCTGCCATTAGGCGGTACCACCGCCCAAACTAGCGGTACCACCGCTTGATAGTCTCTTGAAGACTGTGTCTAGGCGGTACCATTGCCTGACACAGTCTCGGAGACTATGCCACGACGGTTCCACCTGTTGGGTCATTGTTTGGGCCTTTCACTTAGCCCAACACAGCCCAAACTTGGGCCCAATTGACCCTTAATTGAGTTGGCCCAATTCCAACCCAATTATGTGCTAACTATGAATTTTAAGACATACATTAAGCTAATTAAGTCCGGTAAGTCTTGGTTTCTTCCGGCGAGCTTCCGATGATCTTCCGATGATCTCTTGGCAACGTTCCAGTGGACTCTCGGCAAGCTCCTGGACTTCAAGATGATCTTCTTAGCGAGTTTCAATGAGCTTCTTTGGCAAGCTTCTGGACTTCTCAGTCAATTCCAGCAAAACTTCCGACGAACGTTCGGACTTCTGATAAACTCTCGAACTCCCAACGAAATCTCGTTCTCGACTTCGGATCTTCATTTTGCTTTATGCCTTGATCGCTATCGTAATTAATCCTGCACACTTAAAATCCACTTCGATCTAGACAATTATTACTAAGCTAATCAAATATTGTTCAACATGTCATTGGTTCATCGATGCTTCGTTCGATTCTTAAACACTATCAATTGGTTTCATCATCAAAATCCGAGATTCAACAAATATTATGCCATAAACTTTGTATACTGTTAGACTTTGCTTTAGATGTGCTATTTAATTGCCAATTCAATCGTAAGCTTCTAAAATAATGTAGTATAGTTGTAAAGCATTGTTGTTTCTTCTAAAACATGTTTTCCTCGATGTGAGAACTAGCCTTTCAAAAATATTTAAAGCACAACGCTGCCTAATCTTAAAATTGCCTCTGGTATTAACATAATCAAAGGCCTAAGCCCTAGAAAATTGGACCCATGGTTTCTCTGCAATCTTTGACCATACCAAGGGATGATACCTTGTTATGTTCTTCCTCTCATTTTCATGCCTACTTCAGTTTTCTTCAACTTGTAAAATGCAAATATGATGTAATAGTTGTCTATTTTTTTAGGCTGTGGTAAAATATCTGCCTCTTGACTAATTGAGATTGGACAGATGACTCTTCTGTGTCCAAATCTCAGGCTTACATATACTTTTGAATCTGCTTTCCTCAGAATGTGTCTTGTTAAGCTCTTTGATTTAGATGAGCTCCTTTAATCTTGATTTCCTCTCTGCAAGTCAATGAGGACTAAAGCTACTTTCTTTTGGATGCTCTCATTTGTATGACCTTTGTCTTGATTTGGATTCCTCCATGCTTGCTCCCAATTTGAGGGCTTGGAGCTGCTGCATGTTCTTTAACCTTTGTTTTAATTTGCATTCCTCCGTGCTTTCTCCCATTTTGGGGGCTTGGAACTGCTACGTTTTCTTTAACCTACTATCAAGGTCGGCTATAACCAAAGAATTTCTAGGTTCAATTGGGAGATGAGTTTGATGGAACACAGTCAGGGCAACTGGTGAAGAACGTTGCATCCTTCCATCAGTCCCTTTCCAATGTTATTTTCCTTTTCTGTGTTTAACTGTAGAAAGAACATGATTCTTTATGGTACCTTGTGTCGAATATTATACCATGTTGAACAGTCTCCTGTAACATACGAAGCACAGATGTTTTATATTGAGATCAGTGATTGTATTTTGTTCTTTTTCTTTCTTCATGCATTGTCTTTGTATTTGTCTATTTTCCCAAGCTTTGAATTTTTTTGGACACTTTGCCTTTTTTTTGTTGATGCATTTTTTGGCTGCTTACAGACAGATCTAGCAAATATTCAGAAGAAGAAAGAGGAGGAAAAGGTATACTTTCTGAAAGTTGTGAAATCTTTCATGTTAAGTATGTAGGAATGCTGGTGGATTGCTTTATCTGGTCATTATTTTCTTATTCTGCTTAGGCACTCAAGGAATTGAGGGCCAAGGCATCTCAGAAGGGATCATTCGGAGGCACTGGTCTGAAGAAGAGTGGAAAGAAATAACATCTGTGTTCCACCTATATTTTATGTATCTTATATCCCGTCACTTGGGCCTAAGTTCAGTTCACTGTGACGACGTGCTTTGTTCTATCAGGTTGATGAAAGCTGCCATGTTGGAGCAACCATTATAAACACTAAGCATACTATGCAAGTATTATCTGGATAATGTCTTTGTTTTATTCGGTTGGTGAAACCCACTGTTGGACCGAATGCTTTTAACATGTGATGATGCTTCTTTAGTGTCTTGGAGTTTCTATAAACAGGTTAAGGAGTAATTACACAATTGGCTGTGTTAAAGGAAGAGGAACTTGTGTGGAGTTTCAGAAATAATGAAATTTGTGGGGCGTCATTTACTCAATTTTTTTTTATATTCACCTTATAAAGTATTGTTCATATTCATCAGTTGGATACACGAATGCATATTTATCTTTAGTTGAATGGGGAAATCTTTTTCGATTTTTATTATATGCATTATAACCAAGCCTCTGAGGTTTCACGAATGCATATTTATCTTTAGTTGAATGGGAAGATCTCTTTCGCGTGCTGACTGGATGCTGCAAGCAGATGGATCCAAGTGCAAACAAAAGGTAACCAACCGCGTTAGCATTGGGTATATTTACTCGATTCCTAAGTACTGATCCTCGGGATTGGGTGTATTTATTTGTTGGTTTTTGCAATCGATTATATGTGAACAAGCAGTATTGGTCTGACGTCAATTATTTCGGTGAGTTCCGTTTGATAATAGAATAATAAGCTTCAGTAATAATCTGCGATATAGAAATCTTGATTTGACTTTCAACGGGTTTCCTGCTATTAGCATCTACATTGACGATCACTAACTCGGAACTGCTTGCCAAAAAAATGGCAATCTGGGACAGTAATTGTATGCATATTATTGTCACTATCTCTAATTAGCGACAATAACTATCAATATGAATAGAAAACCCCTAATTGACCACAAATTTGAGAGGAAGAAATTGAAATATGAAACATACATTTGCCTTTAATTATTTCTTCTCAATTTTAATCCAAAGCCTACAATTAGTTCACATGTATAAGCTCAAGCTTTTAATATTAGGCTGACTATATTAGGCAAGCAATAGAGGAGATTTTTTTTTTCAAAATGAGATGATTTAGACATTACACAATAATACATTTAATGAGATTTTTTTCCCTTTTTTGCAAAGATAAGTGATGAGGACCGCTTTCAATTGCATTACTCGAACAGAGGAGTCAAAATATTAGTTGGCTGACATCAGATGACCCTTCCATCCACTAGAAGTACTTCTGTTCTGAATCCCCATCCCCCAGAGACTTGTTCTTGGTCATGGATCACGTCACCAAGGATTGACAAAATGTCAATGGAAGACTAGTTCTTGCAAGATCTACTTGGTCATGGATCACGTCACCAAGGATCGACAAAATGTCAATGGAAGACTTGTTCTTGCAAGTTCGACTTGGTCATGGATCACGTCACCAAGAATCCATGCATCAAAGCAGACAAAATGTCAATGGAAGATATATTAGAGAATTAAATGAAAGTCATACATTAAGCAATTAACCTAGAAAATGTTACAAACGTAATATAAGAGATTAGGTGGTCTCCAGAAATGCCAAATTAAATGGTGCTCAAGATGAAAACAGATTATCCGAAACCCCAAATACACAGTTGGGAATGGCCATTTCTAACTTCCAATCAATCACTTGGTTGCCAAATGCTTGGCAAAAGAATGGATGTTAATGGTCCTAGCAAAAAGGGCACCATGTCTCTGGAGTTAAGCAAGTTTTTTGGCGCGGCCACCGGACGGTTGTGATTCGTCCTTCTTTGAGACAGACGATTCAGGTTTCCGAGCCCAAGCAGGAGCACGATCCGGTTCATAACGATAGTCATAGAATAGTTCCTCTCCTGCACTTATCCGTTCTTTGGCAAATATACCTACCCTGTGATCCCCGGCTACCATGATAACCTTCGCATAGCAGTTTGGATCTGGAGAATGGTTGGCAAACTTCAACTTATCACCCTTCCGATAGGCATCAAGAACAAACTGCACCGCACCAAAGGACACAAATCAGCAAGTAGATCAACTATGTAGCATCGACATACTTAACTTAATTACATGCCTGATCATTAAGGTTGAAAAGAAACGACGAATTTTCACGGTCATATATCTTTCCACGCTTATCTGCTTCTCTGTGGGAGATCAACTCTCCAGTATATTCACCAAGGTATTCATGTTTACCAACACTATTCTGTCAAGAAAGAACATAATCCAATATGGTTAATATCATGCATGAAAAATTATATTATATAAGGAATTTTACCTTAAGAAATGCCCCCCAACCAGAAACATCAGATCTTCCAAGTAAGACCTGACAATACAAACCTTCAGATGGGTCAAAAATTCAACCTCACATGTTGGATTGGGTGTTGCAGTGTTGTATTGCAGAAGAATATGCAACAAGTAAATCATATGCAACAGGATGTGCAAAGGAGAATCAATTATTGCATACAGCACAATTTGAAGAAACAGTAATACTCCAAAATATTGAGAAAATATACAACAACCTCAACATTAGTAACTAGCAAACATGAAAGAAAAAACGGTCCGACTCTTAGTGGCATCTCAACAAATCAACCAGACATGGTTAGTGATGCTAAAATCTAATAGCCATAAGAAGCATTCTATGGTTGCAAAATAAGTGATCAACATGTAAACATGGAGGAGCATTCTATGTTTGACATATGACAAATTGCAATGTCTTGGCTGCCATAATTGATGTTTCCTTTAACAAGAACTTTGCATTTCCCTTCAAAAAGGTTATTTGAAGAAAATTGGAGAACCATGTAGGATGCAAAAGAGAGTTTTGCGTCCACAATTATTTGAGAAACTATGTAGCATTATATGTGTATGTATGTATGTATGTATGTAAATTTGAGTTTGATTTAAATTTACATACATACATACATACATACATCTTTGAGTTTGAAAGAATTTAAATAGTTGGAAAGAATTTACATCTTTGAGTTTGAAAGAATTTACATACATACATACATACATAAATTTAAATAGTTGGAAAGAATTCATCTTATGGGTACCAAATTGTCTTGACTAAAAATTTGAGTTTGATTTAAATTTCATAGCAAGTTGATAATTAATATCAATTGCAACATGACACACCAGCAAATTATGTAGAAAACATCATAAACAACAAAAGAACACTTAAAAAGAATAGGAACAATGAAAAGAACCAATAAGGATCAGTCTTACCCTTTGGCGTTGTTTTAGTAGAAGCTTCATATTGCGACATTCATAGTTATCTCCTCTTTGATTAGGGCCTCCTAATGTACCATCACCACAACTACAAGACGATTAAAGAAACATACAGTAAAAGGTGCTACGTAACACACACAAGCAGGAAAGACAGATGAAGCTTAGACATACCCAACCCAACAATTTCTACAAACATCTGGGTCACATTCTCTATCAGCAGCAAAACATGGGCATTGACGGCTGCGGCATTGACTCTTAGCACAATGACAACCTCGGAACCGGTTTTTACATATTTTAGGACATCTAAATACAAACAAATATATAAATTAAAATTGTTCTTATAAATATGTCAGAGCAGCACATGGATGACATAATGTCAACAATTTTAACAGTAATTATAAGATAAACAGAGAATGATATACAATATTTGATAGAATCAGCCTAGCCATTATACAATTAATTTGAAATGGAAAATTAATACAACAAACAGAAGGAAAATTATAACATTGACATTCATGAACTTAAACATCAACACAAAATAAAATAAAACTATATTTACAAGCTATAATAATGTGTTGCACAAAATTTACTAAGAGCATAGCGAAGCAGATTTCACCACATGGCAAAAAGGGTGGAGATACAAAAAATAATGTGTACCAGGAATTGGAGTGTCATATCCTTAGAGTACAGACAGCAGTTATTCTTTTTCACAAATTCACATTTGTGGATACTATAATTCCAAACATTGTACAAAAATTTCCAAAATGACAAATCCATCTGACAACAATTTTTTTCTGGTAAATAAACCTTTATGACTAATTTGATGGGTCCTGGATCTATTTTCATCTCAGATAATTATTCACATGTATCCTAACCACATTTCAAATCAAAAAATAATGTGTACCAGGAATTGGAGTGTCATATCCTTAGAGTACAGACAGCAGTTTTGTATGCTATGAGCTTTATTCTTTTTCACATTTGTTTTAGAAAATTCACAAATTTGTGACCCTAATTTGTGGATACTATAATTCCAAACATTGTACAAAAATTTCCAAAATGACAAATCCATCTGACAACAATTTTTTTCTGATAAATAAGCCTTTATGACTAATTTGATGGGTCCTAGATCTATTTTCATCTCAGATAATTATTCACATGTATCCTAACCACATTTCAAATCAAGGATTTTAATTTCGAATGAAACCGCCCATACTGGGCGGTACGTACCGGTATCAGTCCACTAGTAGACCGGTACGCGGACCGCCTGCTACCGGGCAATATCGGCTTGGCTACGGCCTAGCTATGATGAAGGAAGAAGTGTCGAGAGAGAAGTTGTATGCTATGAGCTTTATTCTTTTTCACATTTGTTTTAGAAAATTCACAAATTTGTGACCCTAATTTGTGGATACTATAATTCCAAACATTGTACAAAAATTTCCAAAATGACAAATCCATCTGACAACAATTTTTTTCTGATAAATAAGCCTTTATGACTAATTTGATGGGTCCTAGATCTATTTTCATCTCAGATAATTATTCACATGTATCCTAACCACATTTCAAATCAAGGATTTTAATTTCGAATGAAACCGCCCATACTGGGCGGTACGTACCGGTATCAGTCCACTAGTAGACCGGTACGCGGACCGCCTGCTACCGGGCAATATCGGCTTGGCTACGGCCTAGCTATGATGAAGGAAGAAGTGTCGAGAGAGAAGGCACTCGAAAAAGAGGGAGAATCGGGAGAACCTCAACGCTTTCTGATCCGGCACCGCCCTCCCTTGACGATCCCGATCCAGGTGGTAACGAAGAGGCAACAGCGGCTCGGTTTCTTCGCCAAAGGTCAAAGACGCATGCAGCTTTCGCCGCGTTCTTCGTTGAAAACCGGAGATGCCTATGACCTTCACCGCATTCTTCCGCCTGCAGCCTTAGCCGCATTCTTCGCTGAAAGCTGAAGAGGTATGTAGCTTTCGACGTCTTCGCCGAACGTCGCAGATAAGGAGAAGACCGCGTTCTTCTCCTTGTTTGACGTGATGAGAAAGAAAGGAGGCGACGTCGCTGAGGCAACATACGCCTCCTTTTTTTATATTTTTATATATTAATTTTTATATTATTATTATTATTATATATACCGAGAGGTACACCATAGCATACCGTTGCACCCGCAACAACTTTGTTCAACGAACCGTTCGTCGCTTTTGCATGCTTGTAGAGAGACATGGCAACCTGTTTTGCCTTGGTTTTGTATGTTTTTGCTTATAAAACTACATGTTCGAATAGGTTGTAGCGCACAGTGCGACAGCTCACCGCATTGGGCCAAAAAGCCCCAAAATGGCTCAGTTTTTGCATGCCGCGGGTTGTTTACAGCAGCCCACTGCAACGCGCGAAACGTCAGCCATCTCAGCACCCTGAAACCCCCCGGGTGGCACAGGGCTGGATGGGGCTTCGGTATATTATCGGGCGTTGAAAAATCTTCACAAGTTCGCACGTTAAATTGACGGGAACTTGCCTTCGCGCCCGGCACCCGGTAAGCAGTTGTTTGTGGACTTGCAACTGTTCATTCTGCCTTCTAAAATCCTTATTTAACTCCTCCCTCTCTTTTTTCCTGTGCACACAATGTGCTTGCTAAATTGCTTGTAAAGCTTCCCTCTTTGCGAGACGTCGGGATTTGTCCGTCACTCGTTTTCAATCTAATCAACTTTCTGTTTTATAGGTCCTTCGGGACCTGTACGAGGTTGCAACTAGGCTGGACCTTTGCGGATGCGTATGTCGCAAGGGCGCCTCATGACTTAAGCAATCCCAGCTAAGTCCGAGAAGTTGGCGCAAGGGTGCTTTGCGACTTAGGGAACTCAAGCTAAGTTCGCGTCTTGGCCACAAGAGTGCCTCACGACTTAGGCAATTCCAGCTAAGTTCGTGACAGTTCGGAACGCCCGTACCGTACCAAGCAAAGATCAAAACGTCGGTACGATACGAAATTACAAATCTTGTTTCAAATAATATCACAAACAAAAGGAATTGTTTGACAAAGAATCCGAATGCCACATAAAGAAAAGTAGGGATAGAAAAAAATGAACAGACAGGTGGACCAGCTCAGCAAAGACTAACCAAGTCAATACAATTCATGGAATTGAATAAAATGGAATATAGGGCATTAAATTGCATGCTACGGGAGAGAGAGCATATGTTACATATTAAAATTCTACTTCTCAAAATAGTTTTGCAGTAATTTACAGTAAAGGAATCGATAAACCAGTTTTGCCTTAGTGCATTGTGTAGAATAATTCACAAACTAGATTAAAAAGAACGCATGAAATATAGTCACCAAAAACAAACCTATTATTTTATCTGTTACCTTTCACAGATGCTACTTTAGATGGCAAATAAAAAAAATAAAAAGAGGAATAAAAATATAGCATTATAGAGACATGCAATGCTTTATCAGAGGTATAGTATCATGGAAGTACAGAAAAGTGGATGATGTGATATGTGATTATATAAGACTTGATGAGCTTACTTCTACTAACCAAGGTCTAAGCATTTTAAACCACAAGGCTTGAGGCCATCTTACAGTTAACAGACCAGTGAGCATAGTAAACGAGAAATAACAATTAGTATCAGAGTGATGAAAATTACAAAGTGGAGCCATCAACGGCACCATATTTTTTATGTGCCACCTATTAAAGATGATTCAAGATCATATGACCTATGTATTGGATCTGGACAAGAACACCAAGGCTTTGAGGGTAATGCCCCCATTAGTCATACTGAGGGAAACTTTGGTATTAAGACATGACAACTAACTGTAACGTGGCCTCAAGCATAATTTTGAACAATGCGATTAGGGGCGTTCATCCAAATTATTGGACCAGTGGGCCTATCATGTTGGATTATGGAGTTGACAAGTTTGGTTCAGTGGAATGAAGAAACAACTCACCCACAATATTTTTCACAGCATGTCCCATTTAGAAGGCAACGGCATTGCTTTCCACAAGCAGATTGGCAACCACAAGGGTTGTACTGCCGACAAGGCTGATCTTTCCTCTCAGTAATTCTTTTCCGTATTGAATGGTAACCAGCTGATTTCCATGTGTATTTCAAACGACGAACCCTTCCTCGCCTTCGCAAGAACCTTGACCTTGTTCGTAATTCAGAGACCTGGACATGAACAGTGGAAATCAACAAGTAAGCAAGTTAAGGCCTTGACAAAGTATACATTCATATATTTCACCTACAATATATCATATCAGAACCTTGCCATGGCCTTCAACTAGAGAAATAGCACCATCAGCTGCCCTATATGTTGCATTATCTTGAATGTGGTTCATGTATTGAAAAACTTCAACACAAGTCTTCATTCCACTCAAAAGATTTCTAGCAATCAAACAACTGTTGAAGAATGAACCACATCACTCAAAAGATTTCTAGCAATCAACATCTGATGTAAAATGTGCCTAGCTCATAGAGTAAATAAAGATGTAAAATATAAATAGTAAGCACTCCCCTGTCAAGCTTCTCACTGAGATGGAAGGCTAAATGCCACAAAACATAATAGGCATTCATAAATGCAAATGCATACAGAATCAAAACTATGCTTCCAGTCTGTTCGCAAAAAACTTGATCAGATACTGATTTGAAAATTTTGGTCAAAAATAAGTTTGTAGTACTTGTATTCCAGCTTGCAAGCACATATAAATGCTTCAATGCACACAACACAAAGAGTCGGGCATTTCAGCAAGGTTCAGAGGAACAATAGTACACTGTGACTGCATTTTAAATGAATAAAATATTAGAAGTTGCACTAGAGACCAAATGGCTACGTGGCTTTGAATTTGTGACTTAAGGTTGTGATTCGACAAACCTCCACTAAGGATTCCATGTGATGTTAACTTAAGCATCAAAAGTGATATTTTTATCTCATTATCTGCATCTGATGAATACTACCAGAGTGGCTTTCCTGGTAATGCCTACCACCCAAAAAATTTGCACTTCGTAAAAAAAAAAACTTTAATAGACTTACAAACCATTTTGACAAAATAAGATGGTATAAATGCTTACATAAGCATTTCAAATGGGAAGGGAGATCAAGGCACCATATAGTTGACAACAAGAAGCCTCGGATGCCACTTTACATATCATGATTAGAGTGATACATGTGAAATCAAGTATAGTGGTATCACAACAAAAATCTAATTGTCAAAAATACTTGAATCAAATTTTACTCAGCCAACATATTTTGTCTGTTATTATATATTTTCAACTAAAACAGTTCTCTAATGTGATTCAAACTGAAGGAGGTTTTGTTCCATCAATTGGGAGTTTAATTTAAGTTTGCATCATTGGATCAAAGAATTTCAAATACTTGTATATCAGTTTTCATAAGTTAATTTGATGTTCTACTGAGACTGGAAGCACATCTACAACAACCAAAGCAGAGCATCTGACCACTTAAATCCTTTACTGGACTTAGAAAAAGAGAGGGAGTGCGGAGCAGTAGCCATTCACCCAATGCTTCTAAAAGACAGCTCACCAAGTCCATGGCATGTGAAAACAAAGAAAACAAGCTAACAGACAGGAATTAAAAGGGTTAAGTCCTACATTTATAAAACCTTTCCACAGAATTAGGTGCTTCATGATCAAAAAGGTCTTCTACTTCTAAAGTTATCCATTTTATCATACAAAATAAAGAAAAGCATTGAAAAATCCAACATCTTCCTTATTTTCTTTGGCTGAAACATAAGACCAGGAAAATTTTGGTCCTCATAGCACTTTGATGCTTATGTGAAAGGTTGGAATCGTTATGAGAAAAAAAAATAATAAATGAATGGCTATTGTTTGCTTGATGCATATAAATGTCAAAAGCAGAAGACTCAATTGAAATAGTTTAATTCACTGTCCCTATCTTTTTCTCTTGGCTGAGACCTTAGAGTCACAAGACTCCTTGTTGCCACAAGAAGCTTTATCAGACTACCAATCTCATAAAGGACCCCACCCAGAAGGAAACTCTTTTGATCTTTTCTAATCAGGCATAATCCCTGGGGAAGGTCAATGTTCTGCAAGTTTGAGTACATGATCCTTATGTAACAACTTCAAATTAAATAAAGCAATTAATTTTTTTACTATCATCAGCCAATCATTTAACAACCAAAGGCATCACACTATTAAATTTTTTTATGTAAGCATGTACTTAATCCTCCTAGAAAAAAATGCAAAAACACTAGATCAGAAAAGGTCAAGAAAGTGTTTACCAATTCCAATATCATACCAGACGATAAATTTACAAAAGTAGTGAACATTTGAAGACCATCAGTATACTCTTACGGTCTTACCTGTTCCTTCCAAAAATCTCTAAACCTTTAAGAAAGAGGCCCTGTTCAATAATCTTCCATGGTTTACTATCCGTCTTCACAAGTTTGCAGATGTTCTCATCAACAAACTCCTCTTTCCTTTCGCTTTCATCACCATCTGTTGCTGAAGGCTCCATTGATGCCTGGCAAATATTATCATTTTGATCTTCAACATATTTTGAGTTCATACTGTCCTGATGCTGTACGGCCTTCTTCCTGTTGTTTCTTATAGTTGAAGACTTAATTATTTTGTTTATCATCGATGAACTAGAATTTTTATTGTCCTTTCGTGTATCTGATCTGAGCTTCATATCTCGAGCAACAAGGCATCCACTAACAATTGAATCAGCATCTGACTGCATCATTTTCTTCTGTTTCTTCCTTATGCAAATAAGAACACGTTCAGCAACTCTTTTATTGGTTTTCTTCCTGGTTCCACATTTTCCACGCTGCTTATTTTTTGTAGGTGAGGAAGAGAGTTGAGCAGATACATTATCCTGATTCACACGTGTGTCAGACTCACTAGTCTCAGAGACAACCTTTGCATTTGAAGACGCACTTTCATTTTGATGAGACTTTGCCCTCCTTCCTGTGGAACCTTTAATTTTTCTTCTTGGAGACAATTGTAATCCAGGACTGCCAACTGAATGAGTTGCCTCTTCAAGGTCATGGGGCTGAGAATTTGCAGTAGCTGTACTTTCTGATTTGGAAGCCTGATAAAAGTAAGAAACAGAACATGAACATGTAACAAATATGAGTTCACAATCAGTCAGGAGTAAAGAAACTTTAAAATGTAATGAGATATATGGATAACATTACCAATTTATAGCAATGAATACCACATGGATCACCATCATCTGAGTTGGTCCAGGGATGCTGTTTCTCTGCCTGATACACAATCCAATTGATGAACTATCAAGCAAATACAATGGTTTAAATATAGATAAGACAAGATGACAACTTACAGGAAACACCAGATCCTGAGAACATCCATGCAGTCTACAATCAAAAACCTGTAAAATCAATCCAGAAGCAAAGAGAATTTCATCATCTGGTAAAATAAGATGACGGCAAGCTAGAAAACTCTATTTTTATAGTAAAATCATACTGGAACTTACCAGACAACGGCGGCAAAAAAGGTTATCAAAAGAATCTAATGCTGCCTCCAGATCCTTTTCAAGAAATGCATCATCCACTCTAACATTAGGTTCAACTTCCACAGTTTTTACACACTCTTCATTAGAGTCTCGCTTAAGAAAGTTCTCAAATCTCGCCTGTATAAGATGTTTGGTGTGGTTTCACACCTCTGTAAATGCCAGCAAAAAGTGAATCGGAAACAGCTAAACCTAAATTTATACTAGATCAACTAAAGACAAATACTGGTAACAGAACAAAAATATTGACCATGTGAAGAACTCACATATGACATATGCCAGTAGGTGTGAGATCATAGGCAAAAAGAAACATACCCTGATTTCAACAGAATTCTTCTCCAGGCTTTGAGACAATGTATCTAGAGCCACATCAGATAGGCCAACTCGTTCAATAGTCATTCTAGAATGGGATATAAAAAAAACAAAAATTATATTTTCAATTAATTTTTTATGAACAAGCATAGGAACACTGATTAGATTATAGCTGGTGTGCATCTAGAAATAATTTTCATTCTCAAGTGATCATCACTTTGACAACCAACTGAGAATCTATTCATAGTCCTAATAGGCTACAAGGAGAACTATGCAAGACTGAAAATTCAGGCAAGTCAACCCAAAAAAGAAGTAGAAGAATCACACCTTAACAGCAGCAAGCAAATTAAGATCCCAGGGCCAAAAACAAAAACACCAGCACAAACAACTTAAGATTTGATGCAGGAACAAAACCAGAGTTAAATCAAAGATTAGCTTATAAAAATGAAAGACAAGGGATAGTCACCAGAAATATAGCAGGGCACAATGGTCTTTTATGGTAAAGACATTATTCCTTTACAGAGAAATTTATTGAGAGAAGGTAGAAAAGAAGTTGGGCACCTTTTCAGGTGTATCAAGATTAGTCATGCCAATAGGCACAAGTCAAAACATACTAGAGATACCAATGGAACATGATTGATCATTAATTAGTTAGTGTCACAAAAAAAACGCATTCCAATTTTGTCAGTTACATGTCCAAATACTATTATTGATTGCAATATGCATTTGACGTGATGCTTGTCAGCTAATGCTTATTGTAAAAAAACCAAATCCCATCGGCAGCTACTATGGACAATTCTGTGATTCAGAAGCAACATTGGCCCTTAACACCTTTGAACATTTTATATTTTGCATCAATATGACCTCATTAATTTGAACCCGAAATGCAAATAACTTGTTTTGAAGACTTATGAATTCAGGACAAAAGGAACATTAATGTTTAATATAGTTTGACCAGTTTAATGCAAACAAACTAATGCATGGATAAGGTCAAAAATGTGAATTAAAATCATACTTATGGTTAATAATGCACAACAAAGAAAGATCTGGTCAAAACCATTAGGATGCACTCAGATTATAAAGTAAAAATGTATTCAACAAAGCTAAATAGCAAGAAAGGATCCATGAAATCAATCCTAAATATTTAGGAAAAGGACTCTGCTGTAGTTATAACTTAAAATTAGCCATTTAAGTATGAATGTAACCTATTTCTTTTCATAATATAAGATATTTTGCCATAAAATTCATGCCCTAAAGAGAACAATGTATAAACAATGGGGGCAAAAAAACCAAGAAAGAGAAACTGAGAAGGATGGAGAAACTAAAAAAAGCAATGAGACAAGAGATTAAAAAAACTCTATCTGTTCAAAAATCCATTTCTTGAAGATAAGTATCATTTATTTTAAAGCCTCGATTAGAAGATAATTGCATGAACAGGTTGAACCTACATTTCAAATTCTACTCTATATCACAACCATTCTTTCAATCCTGATCCAAACACAGAGTTCAAAAGGATTTCATGTGTGCAAAGTATGTGGACCAAAAATAGAGTTGAGTTGTATTCCAAGAAGCGTATTCATCTCATCCTATTTTGGAATGCCTTTGGACAATTATGGTTGATCTTGTTCTTAATCATTTGAAATGCTTATGCAAACAAGAGCATTTGTTAGGAATTAGAATAGCAACTTAACCAATACATAATGATCCAACTAAGGTAAGAGGGCAACACACAAGACCAAATAAAAAGCTACAACTGAAATTACAAAATGGCAATAGTCTTGAGCAGCATAATCCTCGAAGAGATGTGGAGCTAAAACATTGCATGCTTTTAAAAAAATTAAGGTTTTACCAACCGGATAATGAAATCTTCATGTGTTCCAAACTCTTTCTTCTCTTCCTCATCCTCAACAAAATCATCTTCACTGTCACTGCAGATTAAAGCTTCACCACAATTTTGATCATAATAAATTCTTCTACGACCCACAACTGATTGATCCTCTGTCATTATTTGGTTCCTATAAAAGGAATTTTGCAATGAATAAAATAGCATTGTGCATTAAAAAAATTAGAGGCATTCACTGAAGCACATTTCTTTTGGTGTTCCATTTGAGGAGGATGAAGATGGAGCAAAAACATAGAACAGGATACAGTGCAAATGTTCTATTGTTTCTTTCAATTCTCCAGTCAATACAAACAAAAGCATACACAACTTTATCAAATCTGATATGTAAAGCACAGAATTACTCATACTAATTTATACAAAGAGAATCACTCCAAGGCTAAAAGTAAAAATAACAAGTCCAGGAATTCAAATTGAAGTCAAATACTATGATTTTTGGAAGTTATGGTCAGAAACTGAGGATTTGTGCCTTTAATGATGCAAGGATAGGTGCTCTTTACATGCTCCTGCAAAATGTCTTGAGGTCGATGGGTAACTGGGCTGTCTCAATAATAACAATGAGGGTTTCAGGTTGACTTTAAAAATGTACAGAGGTACCATCAGTAGGGGTTGCAAAAGAGCTAATAGTGCTGTCGATAAAGGCCATTGGACTATGATAATGAAATTTGAATTCTCTGATACCTAAGGCATAAAAGCAGAGAACTAGATATGGTGCAAATTGTATGCTTTCATTCATTCAATCAGTATATATACAGAGGCATGCACAGGTTTATTAAATCTGATGTGAAAAGGAGATACTCCTATGCTAAAGGTCATCAGGTACAAAAAATTAAGGAATTTAAATTAATCCAAATGTCATGATTTGTTTAGAGTGTCAACCATTGGAGGATAGAGCATCCATGCATGTTCTGGAAAATAACATAAACAATGTAACCCCTGCTTTATCCTTGCTTGAAAAGAGGCTGATCTTTAGAACTTTCAAAAAAAAAAACTCTGACCTACAAAATATTTTTTTAAGGCTTTAAAGTCAAGTCAAAGTTAATTGCCTCCAAATTATCAGAAGCCATGTGAACAGTACAGACTCTTAAAAGTAAAATTTATAAAAATGCAAATATAAATTTGTTTCAACCATCAATCCTCTCTTCTTCCCAGATGGGAATAAAACCTGAAGTTGCCACTTAATTTTATAGATTTTATAGAGACAAGAATATGCAGTATAAAGCAAGTAATGTCGCAGCAGTTATTGCATGTGATGCAGCTTCACAGTATTTCAACCAGGTGCCGTAAAACCTGAGTTTTGAAATATTGAGTCAACAACAACAAAAGAGAAACTCATATTCCATACAACCATAAACAATTCCAATTGGCAACATAAAAGATGAACTGAGCCACTTAAAACACAACTTTGTATATATCATTTTACACATATGAATGTTCATCCTTGTAGAAATCAAGGAGCAACACTGATTTGTGTGGAATAAAGAACATGTTAATGTTTGTGCAATCTCAGGTTTACACATATTGAAGCAAGGTTCTTGTACATGAATATAAATGGGTGAGCACATATATAATTGCCCTAATGTTGTACAGATGTACCTGTCCAAAAATATCCATGTAGTATATGGAGGTAGTTTGGGCACTTCAGGGAGTTTGATCAGTCGAACTCCATTTTTTCCTCCAAAATTGTTCCCTATAAGAACAGTTGAGGATGCATATGAACTTTCTTCTTGACAACTACCACTATCCTTTTCTCCAGCAGATTGTTCAAGACTATTTACTGTACAAAGGGCATCATCTTGCCTCCTTGTTAAGAGATTTGTGTCTAAATCACTGTTGTGGTCTGAACTATTTCTTCTAACCTTGGATAAATTATAAACCAGTTGTGTCATGCTACTGAGCCTCTGCTTGTTCTCATCCATTTTTTTCTGGAAAAAAAAAATGAAACTCAGCAATGGTTTTATGAAGGCTCAAGAAGTTATCAAAGAGAAGATAATAGTCAGCAGCGATATATTATAGTACTTAATAGTGAAACAAACAATGGCATTTCTAAATTGGAACCTTGATATAAGTGCAACGATCAGAAAAGACTTGTTTCTTCAAAGAATCTATAATTTCCATAACATCCGAAGGAGTACAATTTCCTTCTTTAACTCCAACTATCTGCACTTACAAACAAACAGAACATTAAAAATTGAATGTACAATGTCATTGTCATGCTTAAATGGAACTTCAGATCACGGTAAGAAAAAAGTTGCATGTAGCATACCATAATGAAGACAACTGCCACAAAAAAGAGCATATTTGTATGTGCTGCATGTAAAGAGCAAGGCTATCGTGAAGGTCACATATCAACAATCTAGATTACAGCATAAACTCCAAGGATATGCATGAAAATCAATATTGAGAGTTTGAGACATTAGCTGTAGTGTTAATATGAATCTTCTCTCTGCAGACCCTCATGAAAGTTCCAACAAAGATAATTGCTTGGCTTACCCATCCAAGAGTAAAAAATGCACACCCCATTATATTTCATGAGTACCCAATACCTAGAATTTCAGACCAAAAGATTTAAGAGGCGGCTAAGGGTCCTAGGATTCTACAGAATCAGCATACTACCAGATGAATGAAATACAGATTTTCATGGAGAAGTAAAAAATCAACTAAATTGGTTTAGAGAAGATGTCAGTTATGTTTTATTTTTTTAATATCAGTTGAACTAGTAAAAATTTGTGAACAACTAGATATCGCTTCAATAGAGGATAAGATGAGAGAAAATCATTTAAGGTCATATAGCATGTGCTCAAGAGACTTTCGAATGCGATAGTTAGAAGAGGTGAAATGATTAATGTTAGTGGCACGAGAAGAGGTAAAAAAAGATCTAAAAAGACTTTAACGGAAATTACAAATAAAGCTTTAAGTACTATAAAGTTTACTAAATATATGAGTTTTTACCGATCTCAATTGCAGCAAAAGATCCATGTAACCGACCCCAAATAATTGGGACTTCTGCTATTGTTGTTGTTATTGTTATTGTTGTGAAACATACTGGCTTAAGCTATTTAGTTCTGCCAAACCACTAAGTTTAAGCTTTCTCAAGAACGTTCAGCAATTAAACAGGTGAAACTCATGTTTTTCAGATATTGTCTCATCTTTTATTGAGCAGAACTGAATTTCAGATGGTAGTGAGATGGTCAAGTTGTCCTTGTACAACTAGAAGCATATGAAAATTGAGAAATACCATAAAAGAACTACAGCCGAGTGATTTATGCTTATCCTCATAACTAATTTAGACATTTCAGTAAAAACAATACATGACTGTATCATTATAAAATGGTCATGTATTCTTATAGGCACCAGAAAAGCTTTATTGAATTTATTAGGATGCTAACTAAATAAAAGCAAAAAACATGGAATTGATCATAGCTTGGATGAAATTTGATTTTATATGACAAGCTAATGCATGAATTTTCACAAAATCTAGCCCTAGTTTTTTTTTTCTACAGGAAAATAATAGTTTGTGACTTATAAAGAGTTTTTTTCCCTTCAATGACATATAGAATGCTCGAATTGTGAACCACAAAAATCAAACAAATCGAAAGACCGGCACAACAATAACCATCTGTTTTTCGCACTATATGCAATAGACTATGTGGAGCTCTATCAATTGAGCTCCATTAGCTTTCTGCATGGTGATTTTTCTTTCATTAACTGAGCTTGATCATGGGTAATATCTAACAAAGGACAATTAGACCAATCATTATTGTTTGCAACAGTTTTTTCCCCCTCTTTTTCCCCTGCACTACCTTTTTCAATTAATTTATAATCCACAACTAGCTCGCACTGATGAAACGTGGTTTTATTTTTCTACCAAAAACTTCAAACCATGTCAACATCTTTCCTGTATGTCCAACATTTTGACCTGTAGATTATAGCTGCTTACAATAAGAAAAAATTACAATCTACTGAAAACTTGATAGTTATTCAAAATATATACATCCCTCTCTATTCGAATCTTGCTTTGGCTATATATATATATATATATATATATATATATGTGTGTGTGTGTGTGTATATATGTATACACACA
>LVTN01001525.1:55769-66833 GCA_001649415.1 Musa itinerans
TAATTTAAACTATTAAGCCTCAAATTTTGACAATAACATATTTGATTTTATTTAGTTTCTTATACTGTTAATTTCTTTGATATTTGATGTGATATTCCCAAACTTAGTGGTGATAACTATAAGATATGGAAGGAAAGGATTCTCCTCCATTTAGGATGGATGGATAGTGATTATGCTATTAGGAAAAGCGAACCACCTATAGTTACTAATACCAGCACTCCAACTGAGATCGCGTTATATGAGCGATCTAATCGGCTAAGTGTGATTTTTATCAAAATTAAGATAACTGTTGGTATACATGGTTCTGTTGACCAGCATGAAAAGGCCTGAGACTTGCTATAAGCAATTGATGAACAATTCATCACTTCGAAAAAGGCACTAGCGAGTACCCTAATAATGAAATTTTCATCCCTTAGACTCACAAACATAAAGGGTGTGCATGAGCATATAATGCAAATACGAGATATTATGACTCAACTTAAGAAACTCGAGGTTAGTATGTCAAAATCTTTCCTAGTGCATTATATTATGAACACCCTTCCACATCAATACGGGTCATTTAAGATTTCATACAATACACATAAGGACAAATAATCATTCAATGAATTAATGACCATGTGTGTTCAAGAAGAAGAGAGGCTAGTGATGGAACTAGGTGAAAGTGCATTGATGGTAATCACTCGTGGGAAGAATAAAACTGACAAAAATTAAGCCAATTAGAAAGCTCATCAGTAGGGAAAATATAAAATACCACCCCAAGCTGATATCAAGATAGAAACAAAGTGTTTCTTTTGTAAAAGAAAGGGACACATGAAGAAGGAACTTACGAAATTCTAACAATGGCTTGAAAAGAAAGGTAAACCAACCTCGTTTGTATATTATGAATGATTAATGTTAATATTAACACCTGGTGGATTGACTCTGGATCAATAATCTATATTGCAAACTCTTTACAGGGTATGCAAAACCTAAGGAAGCCAGTGGGAAGTGAGCAAAGCATCTTATCAGGAAATAAAATAATATGGGCTCACATGTTGAGGTAATTGGAACATGTATTTTAACTTTAAGTAGTGGTTTTGTTTTAAAATTAGAAAGGACCTTTTATGTACCAAGTTTCTCGCAAAACTTAATTTCTGATTCCAGACTTGTACTAGTTGGGTATTCCTTTAATTTTTAAGACACATCATTTCGTTTATTATATAAATCTGATTGTGTTGAGATAGGTATTTTGTCTAATGGTCTTTATCGTATTTTACTATAAAATGATGATACTCAAAGTTCAATACATGTTCACGCTGGCACTAAAAGGTATAATATTAATGAGGACTTCTCTATATTATGACATCGGAGATTAGGACATATCTCAATAGAGAGAATTAAGATATTAGTTAATGATGGGGAACTTAGTACTCTTGATTTTACAAATTTTAAGACTTGTGTGGATTGTATTAAGGGAAAGCAGACTAATAAGTCCAAAAAGGGTGCCAATAGAAGTTCAAACATATTAGAGATCATTCATACTAATATATGTTGTCCAGACATTACATTGACACATATGGTCAAAAATACTTCATCTCCTTTATAGATGATTACTTACGATATATGTATATTTATTTGCTTCATAACAAAAATAAAGCATTGGATGCCTTCAAAGTCTTTAAGGCTGAAGTTGAGAACCAATGTGGTAAGTAAATTAAAATTGTGATATCAAATAGAGGTGGAGAATATTATGGTAAATATACTGAAATGGACAAGCACCTGGTCCTTTTGCTAAGTTTCTTCAAGAACATAGGATTGTTGTCCAATACACTATGCTTGGTTCTCCAAACTAGAATGGTGTTACAGAAAGAAGAAATTGAACATTATTAAATATGGTGCAGAGTATGCTTAGCAACTCCAATCTTCCTAAGTTCTTGTGGCTTAAAGCACTAAATACGACTATGTATATATTAAACTGAGTTCCAACCAAGGTTATCCAAAAGACACCATTTGATTTATAGAAAGGTTAGAAACCGAGTTTGTGACATATGCGCATTTGGGGATGTCTGTCTGAGGTCAGGATATATAATCCGCAAGAGAAGAAACTAGACACGAGGACTATTAGTGGGTATTTCATTGCATATGCCAAAAAGTCCAAAGGTTACAAGTTCTATTGTCCATCTCACACAACTAGGATTGTAGAATCAAGAAACGCTAAATTTCTTGAAGATAACATGATCAATTTAGGAACATAGTTTCTACATATGATCATATAGAATCTCAATCTTCCACATCAAATGATATATTTGTTATAGTTCATAGCACTCCTCAAGTACAAACTTGTGCTGAACAATCAATCATTGAAATTCCACAAGTTGCTAATAGTATTCTAATAGATCAAACAGTTCAGGAATTACAATAAGCTCTTGAACAACTAGATGAACCATAAGTTCCCTAGGGAAACATTGGTACAACATTAAGAAGATCTACTAGAAATAAAAGATCAACAATTCCTAGTGATTATGTTGTATATCTACAAGAATCTAACTATAATAATGGAGCCAAAAATGATCCTGAAACCTTTTCACAAGCCATGAGTTGCAAAGAATCAAATTTGTGGCACGATGCCATGAAAGAAGAGATAAATTCCATGAAGAGCAACAAAGTTTGGGATCTTGTAGAGTTGCATAATGAAACAAAGGCTATTGGCTGCAAATAGATCCTTAAAACTAAGAAAGATTCATTATGCTACATTGAGAGATATAAGGGAAGACTTGTTATAAAGGGATTTACTCAAAAAGAGGGAATCGATTATACAAAGATGTTTTCTCCTGTATCTAAGAAAGATTCTCTTCGTATCATTTTAGCATTGGTCGCTCATTTTGACCTTGAGTTGTAATAAATGAATGTGAAAACGATATTTCTTAATGGAGATCTAGAGGAAGAAGTTTATATGAAACAACCTGAAGGTTTCTCCTCTAGTGTTGGTAAATACTTGGTTTGTAAGCTTAAGAAGTCTATATATGATTTAAAACAAGCCTCCCACCAATGGTATTTTAAATTCTATGAAGTGATTTCTTCATTCGGATTTGTTAAAAATCCCATGAATCAATGCATATACTAGAAGGTCAGTAGGAGTAAAATATATTTCCTTATTTTGTACATAGATGATATTTTGCTTGCAACCAATGATAAGGGTTTACTACATGAGGTGAAACAATTTTTTTCTAAAAATTTTGACATGAAGGATATGAGTGAAGCATCTTATATCATTGGTATTAAGATCCATAGAGATAGACCTCGAGGCATTTTAGGTCTATCACAAGAAACCTATATCATAAACTTTTAGAAAGATTTTGGATGAAGGATTGTTCACCAAGTGTTGCTCCTATTGTGAAAGGTGATAGGTTCAATTTAAACTAATGCCCAAAGAACAACCTTGAAAGAGAATTAATGAAAAACATCTTATATGCTTCTGTCGTAGGAAGCCTTATGTATGCTCAGGTCTGTACTAGACCTGATATTGTATTTGTTGTGGGGATGCTAGGTTGATATTAAAGTAATCCAGGTATGGATCACTGAAGAGTTGCAAAGAAAGTGATGAGGTATCTACTAGGTGTTGGGAAATCTTGGGGAGCGACATCGCATACATAGTAGAAGAACATAAAACAAAATCCCCAATTTCCAAAGATATGTTCATCGCCATATGAAGGGTGCGCAAAAATTCATGAAATAGAAAACCACGTGTGAGATAGATTATGTTACCTAGGGAGATTGTATATCCCTAAATCCCTGCAGATCTCTAGGAGAGGGTGAAGGAGGTCAAGCGCCTTCCTCTCTAGCGATGATCCACACAGTAGGGCTACGACAACGCTCCTTAAAACTCCAAGCCTGCTATGAGGTGGAGAGGGGGAGGAGAATAGGAGAGGTAAGCAAAAGGCTCCAGCCTATGAACCACTGATTTCATCCTATTTATAGAGGTCCCTTGTCAACTTAACATTAATGGATCCTACCTTATTGGGTATTGGATCTCCATCAAACTATCAAAGCTTATTAGATTAGTGGATCTCTATCCAATAATCTCTCATGGTCACTTATTGGATCTCTTCCGTAGGATCCAATAATTCATGGGCTTATTGGATATCTAATAAGATAGGGGCTTTGGTAGATATCTCATATCCGAACCTCTACTCATCGCAATGCCTACCATATGTGTGTGACCCTCTAGGCCTAATATCGAGCTAGTCATGAGTCATACATGTCAAAACTCATTCTAGCTCAGTGAATTATTATCTCCATAATAATTTACTCGACTCATCGACTATGGACATACTAGGCCACTACGCCGTAGTCCATAGACGATACAAGAGAATCCAGTACTTTGGACCTATCTGTCCTCAGTTACTATGTACCTATAGTCCATTATCCATCTAATATCCTAAAGACCATATATTAGTCATAGTGTTGTCAGACCCATATTGTTTCTCCTTGAGTCTTGCTCTTATCGGATTTTCTCAAAAAACTTTTTTTCTCTCAATCTCAATGACCTTGGCTAAGGATTTGTCTGAGTAAGAACACATAAGACATTCCTCTTATGATACAAAGAGAGAATGATCTTCTATCGACACTCAATAGCCCTCGTAAGGTTGGCTGTCACTACTAAAAATCGGTTGTACTAGATTTAGAACTTCCAAACCTATAAGTCCAATATCAAATAGTGGAATACTCATATATGACATCCTTGGTGTCTCAAGTCTAAGGACTAGATATACCACTTGGACTACAGAATCACTATTTGACAATAAGGCATCATCAATAATCCAACATTCCGTGAGTGAATCAATTAGTGAACTCATTCTCCAATGAGCATATGTAATTTATCCCTAGTGTCCCCACATGAGCAATTATAAGACCAGCTGCATCTATCATATGGACGGGTATACAACACACTAGTCTATTTGGTTACCTCGATATCCTTCTCGAGTAACCTATGATCGAGATTATTTAGGGTATATGTTTAAAGGTGAATCGATTTCATTATTATAATCTCATCACGATCTGATTCCCATTGCATAAATCCATGGACATCATTATATATATATATATAATAAGTAATATAAAGTGATAAAATATTAAATAATATAATAAGCAAAAAGAATGTGTATCATGTCATATGTGTCATCACTTACGTGATTGACTTTTAAGGCACCTGCGATTAGTACGTCCGTCTATCCATTGGATTTATGCTCGTATAATATAGTTTATATAGTCCACCGATTAAGCCTATGATTTAGGTGCTACTAATTGGGCCAATTAGGTTCATTAACCTTGGCAATAAGAGATCATGAAGCCCCGTTTGATGGATGATCGATTGGTGATGAGGGTTACAATTAGTCGAGGCATGTTAATAGGGGCCTAGTGAGTCATCAATTGCTACAAAACTAGAGCTGTCACAAACTTGGTTAGTTACGCGATAAAGGGGACAGCAAACTGTATTATCCCAATTAGCGCATGTACCTACTAGGTAAGTTTTAGGAAGACTTTCGTGGGCACCATTATATGTGTAGGTGTTCCTATCGAAGGAGAGAGTCCAAGGTCGTTGCACAACCATCAATATCGAAGAGGAGTCTATGTTCAGGTGGAAGTACTGAGGGTAAGAAACACAAGCTGTTCTTCACCATCGGTGAAAGTATTATGGGTGGGAGGTGGGGTGTCTTTATTGGACCGCTTATTGAGAGGATCAATAGGGTAATGTTCTTATGACATATGAGCCCTTATTCTAATACTAAAATACTATGCTTGAATATTAATGTTAGTTGGATCAACCCAACTTGGTTTGGATTTGTATAAATAATGTCTTCGAGGTGCAATCGATCGAGCTTTGGATATTTAATCCAATTTATTATTAACTTGTAAGAAGACTAAGGTCGGATAAGATTTTTCACATGATCCTTTTGATACTTAAATTAGTAATTAAATAAAATAGATGAAGATACGAGTAAACAATGTCTAACCTCAATCACTATGATACGGTAGGTTTTTAATAACCGATCATGTTAGATTAAATATTTTTTGGACATTTTATTCTTGGTTAATGCTCACGTGGCTTGGTTATATATATTTTTTCTATCAATAAGAGTAAAATAAAAATTCTTTGGAAGTGTATTATAATATAAACAACTATTATTAATTTTTTCTCTAATTGATAAGACTCAAAGTCGAGTTTAGATCTTCTTTTCCAATATAACATCTGTGCATTTGCATCAACGGACACGAAACACCAATAAGATGGATTGAATCCTCAGTTGCACTCCTACCCAGATAAAAGAACAACGACAATGACGTAAAAGACTTGGGTACTCCTCACCTCTCGTATGAAACCGATGCAACAAAAGCTTCAGTTATCTTGATTCCCTCTTGAGTACCCTATGATCGAGATTATTTAGGATATGGTTTTAAAGGCGAATCAGTCTCATTATCGTGATCTCATCATGATCCGATTCCCATTGCATAAATCCAAGGACATCACTATATATATATATATATGCAACAAGCAATATAAAGTGATAAATGCCAAAATATAATAAACAAAAAGATAGTGTGTCAAGTCACACGTGCCATCACTCACGTGATTGGCTTGTATGGCACATATGACTAGCAATCTCCCACTTGACCTAAAGTCAATCACCTATATGTCTGATCCCCATCAGACCCCTATGATGCTCAAATACAATCTGAGACAACGGCTTTGTCGGTGGATCTGTAATATTATCTTCGGATGGAACTCTTTCTATTACTACACTCCTCGGGTCACGATGTCTCTGATCAGGAGGTACCTTCTTAGAACATGCTTAGATTTTTGATGAGATACGTGTTCCTTCGCTTGAGCAATCACCCCATTGTTGTCGTAATATAAGGGAATCAACTCTTTGCTACCTGGCATGACTCCCAGATCTGTGATGAACTTCTTCATCCAAACTCCCTCGTTTGTTGCCTTTACTGCAGCAATGTACTTCACCTCTGTAGTCGAGTCAACAATAGTATCTTGCTTGGAACTCTTCCAGCACACTACTCCTCCATTCAAGGTGTACACATATGTCACACCCCCCAATTAATAATATTAAATTTTAAATAATAATCTATTCCGGGATCCAAACACACATTTGAGGACACTGAGAAAACATTCAAGTCACATCCATAATTATATAATTCATAAAACCTGTGCGGTTTAAAATCATATACCACATTACTCGATGAATCATAAAATCTAAAACCAACTCACCAAGATAATAACCACCTCATAAATCCACAAGTATGGTATTCTATACAATCATAAAAACCAATGTTTACCACATATTTATATCATTACACAAATTTACTTAACACTCTAAAATCCTAAACATGAGAGATTCTTTAAATTTTACAAAACTCATAAGTTTAGATTTACTATCAAACATTCCATTAGACACCAAGTGTACTTATACAACAAAATATATCATCCACTAAAGGTTTGCCCAAAGTCTTCTAGTTCTCCACTACCTCAGCCCAATTTAAATATTTTAACGAGTGATAAGCTATCATGAAAAATTTATATAGCAACGGGGTGAGCACATAGAGCTTAGCAAGCGACTAACATATCTATAGGGAAAGATGATAGTTTCAAACAAATAAGGTACCCAATACAAGACAAGGGTACAAGAGTTCGTAGATAGCCACTCAACGAATGCAAAATTACAATATCATTTCATTCTAAGCATGTTTTGTTCATAACAAGAGAGTATAAACTAATTGGAGCAAATCAATGATATAAGGAGCATTTCAGGACATATCAATGGCATATGAAATGTTTTGGAATATATCAATGACATAAGAAATATTTCGGATCATATCAATAGTAGATGAAATATTTTGGAGCATATCAATGGCGTATGAACTGTTTCGGAATATATCAATGACATATGAAATATTTCGGAGCATATCAATGGCAGATAAAACATTTCAGAACATATCAATGGCGGATGAAACTTTACGGAACATATCAATGACCTATAAAATGTTTCAGAATATATCAATGGCATATGAAGCATTTTGGAGGATATCAATGGCAGATGAAACATTACAAAACATATCAATGACGTATGAAATGTTTTGGAATATATCAATGGCGTATGAAGCATTTTAGAGTATATCAATGGCATAAGAAGCATTTCAGAGCATATTAATGGCGTATGAAATATTACGAAACATATTAATGATATATGAAGCATTTCAGAGGATATCAATGGTGGATGAAACATTTCGAAACATATCATTAGCATATGAAGCATTTCGGAGTATATCAATGGCACATGAAGCATTTCAGAGCATATCAAGGAAGCATGAAATGTTTCGGAGCATATCAATAACAAATGAAACATTTCAGAACATATTAATGACAGATGAAATGCTTTAGAACATATCCATGGCATATGAAGCATTTCGGAGCATATCAATGGCGGATGAAACATTTCGGAATATATCAATGGCGAATAAAATGCTTCGGAACATATCAATGGCATATGAAGTATTTTGAAGCATATCAAGGAACAAATATGAAATAGAAGTTCAAACGTCGCATTTGACGTTGCACACATTTTATTCTTATCCAAAGTACATATACAAGCACATAACCAAAGCTTTGGATAACATGTTAAACACATAGATGGTGAAGTGAGATATATCAGAAACACATGCAGAACAACGGAATGCATGTGCCTATACGAAATATTATGATATAAACATGAAGTTTACATAACAGATTCAGGTATAAAAATACTTGTAGGACAAGAGTATACAAAAATTTGAAGTAATAATGTAAAGCTTAACTAATGTAATAATTTTACTTGAAATCAATTTCCGAAGAAACTGAAATAAGAATAGGTGAAATCGACCAAAGCTTGATTCTGACAAAATTTGAGAGGCACATTGCATAAATTATTTGGATAACCAATTATACTCCAAATTATACAAAATTAGGGTCATTCAAAAGATATATCAAATAAATTTTATATAACTTAAGTTTTGTATGAATAGGAGTTTTCAACAAAGAGTTATAAATAATTTAGTAACTAAAGGTTAGAGAACATTATCTCTGTTTGTAGAATCCATAGAGTTAATTAGAATAGATGATTCAATAGACATTTATGCTCCAAAATTTTCAAATTAGATATGCATAGAAATTTTTATGAGTCTAGTTTGTAATAAATAATTTTTAGATAAATCAAATTTTTTAACAGAGAGCTATAAGTAAGAGAGTACTGAAAGGTCAAAATTGATAATCTCTATTTTACATATTTCATAGGGTCAATTAAAATAACAATTTTGGTAGGTAAATAGATTTGAATTTATTAATCTTAGTTTCAAAAGAAAGATATATGAGTCTATTTTCGAATGAATTTAGTTTTTCTAAAATTAAGAATCTGTGTATAAAGTTACGGCTAGAACAATACAGAAAGGTCAAATCTTAAAAAATTTCAGATTCACAGTTTTATTCCCAAACGATAGAAATATCAAGTATGAAGCCAAAATCTTCCAAAGTTTTCAAAATTAAGATGAAATCAGAGATCAAGATTTCTGTAGAAAGGGGTTAGAATCAAGGTCTGCCATACCGAAGCGTACCGCCCGGTACGGGCGGTACGTACCGGTCCGACAGGTTACCAGTACGCGGACCACCCGGTACCGCTATAGTGCTACAGTATTATACTGTAGCACTGCTACAGTGATATACTGTAGCACTGCTACAGTATGAAAAAAATATATAATTACTTGGTACATTATGGTGTACCGCTCGGTACACCCGTACCGTACCGTACCGAGCTCAGGTCGAAACTCCGGTACGGTACGGTATGGCAGACCTTGGTTAGAATACACTAAAGCAAAGCTTTTTCTTCTCCTTCTTCTACTTCAATTCCTCTTCCCTTCTCCTCTCAAACCCACGTTGGCTGCAACTCTTAAGTTTTCCTTTAATCTCTTATCTAATTACTTAGGTTTAGCTAACATAAGGATTGCAAGGTGGCAAGTATGCATGAAAGAAGCCTATATGTTATCCTTAGAACAAACATAGGTGGCACCAACCTTAGATTAGCTAGTGACACATGTCCACCATTTTTCCTTCTATTAAAACCTAATATGAATCTTTCGTAAATCATATCATATTTCTAATATTTATGTTTAGGTCCCTACATTACAAATAGGCCCTTACAAAATTTTTAAAAATGAGGGATGTTACAACATACCCCGAATTCGACTTGCTATCATCGACATCGGACTGAAAACTCAAGTCCGTGTAGCCTTCAACCTTGAGGCTACTACCTCCATATACTAGTAAAAGATCCTTAGTCCTTCTCAAGTACTTAAGAATACACTTTACTACTTTCCAGTGCTCCATGCCGGGATCCACCTGATACCTGCTCGTGACACTCAGAGCATGCACTATATCAGGCTTGATACATAGCATGACATACATGATAGACCCTATTATTGAGGCATAGGGTATTCTATCCATGTTCGCTTTTTCTTCAGGAGTCATTTGGGGACATACTCCTAGAAAGCGATATCCCATGTCTCATCGGTATGAGATATCTCTTGAAATTTTTCATGCCAAAATTTTTAACAATGGTGTCTATGTACCTAGATTGGGACATGACAAGCATTCTCTTAGATCTATCTGTTAGGATCAAGAGCACTAAGAGGGGGGGTGAATTAGTGCAGCGGAAAACTTTCGACGATTAAAACTACGTTCGTACGATAAAAGCGATTTCGATAAGAAAAGCCGATTTATAAATAACTTTAACTTGTGATTAAGCAAGATGCAGTTAAAGAAAAGATATAGAGGCAGTTTACAGTTATGATGGAAATCAGAATGTTAGCGCAAACTGAAATATGATGTTCGTACGATAAAATCGATTTCCGTCTAAACGCCGATTCGGAAAATACGTAACTATGAAATACGTTCGTAAATGAGTAGAAGGCAGTAAGCTATTGAGGAGGTTTGCAGTAAAGATAAGATGCTCAAAGTAAATGCAAACCGAGATTTAGAGTGGTTCG
>LVTN01001526.1:2665-27881 GCA_001649415.1 Musa itinerans
GAGCTCTCCCTTTGATCTGCGAACCTCCCTCTGCACCTCGTCGAGTCGTTGACTAATAAAGTGTAGCTGGGCTCGCAGGGAGTCCGTTGAATCCGAAGATAACGCCTCAGGTTCCGGGTGGCCCCTTGGGTTTGCCATTACTCGGTTCCCAAGGGGGGCCGATCGGTCCCGAGGCGAAGTAGAGAGCTCAGGAAGTGGCTTGTGAGTCCAAATGGGTGGCTCCTGTTGCTGCAGTGGTTGGATCGTAGGCGGGTGCGCCGGATGAGAAACGAGCGGGATGATGGTTTGTACCATACCCGTCAGAGCTCGGACTTGATGAGCGAGGTTATGAAAGGCCTCGAACAATATAGGTGACGGGCCGGCTGGGGGACCTTCGGGCGGTGACAAGCCTGGGTCATTGAATAACCGCCAATAGTGTTCATGGCGGGGGGTTCATCTTGACGTTCTCCAAGTGGGGGGTGTTCTCCCGGAGCCCCGATCGGGGGTGACCCCTCAGCAACGGGTTCGCCTGAGTCGATCTACCGATCCCTCGACATTCAGGCTCTCCTTCTAGCGTCAAAAATGTTGGTATAAACAATTTTACCGTGGCCTCGGGACCGACAGGGCTTGGTTCGAGTCCGAATGAGCGAGGATCTTGCTCAACGCCCCTTGGGGTTGCCGAGGTAGCCGACCGCACGGGTCAGATCACGTCGGGGCGAGCCGAGCTTCCCCAGGAATGGATTCCTCTCCTCGGCGTTCGAGGGAAGTAGCTCTGTCTTCATACCTGCACACAGGTCGGGTCGGTAGCTCGGCCTGACCCCTCCGACAATCAAGGGGTCGGTAGCTCAACCCGACCCCTCCGACGATCAAGTTAGTGGACAGTCTCTGGGGTTTTTTTTTCCTTTTTCCCCCTCCCTCGCCTCCTCTGGTGTGAGGGTTTTTATAGAGTAGATTACTGTTCCTAATGTGCCTATTTGCAGGAGGGTGGGTCGTACCTCTGATAGCGTCCGACATCGTTGTTGGCGTTGCATGAAGAACCGGGCTCCCGCTGGGCTTTGGCGTGCCTCGGTCATCGTTCTGGTTTTTCTCGGCCAGGTGTGTCAGGTCGAGCCGATGAGTGAGATATCGTCCCGGAGTGGCTAACGTCAGTGCACATCCCATCGCCATCATTACCCTCAGCGAGTGAGATGTCGTCCAGGAGTGACTGACGTCCGCATACATCTCATCACCATTATTACCCTCATCAGTCTTGTTCGAGGTCCTGTGCGCTCGGCCAGCTCTCGATCCCAGCTTCCAAAGGAGAAAGTGAGCTTGGCGGAGTGGGCGGGGCGCTGCGCTGCCAGAGGAAGGGAGTGCTAGACCAGATCATCGATCCCTACCTGCAGGGCAAGATCACTCGGCAGTGTCTCAAGAAGTAAGAGAAGACCGCGGAGAAATGCGCTGCAGGGCAAGATCATCGATCGCTATCTGAATTTTTGGATGGATATGACGAAGATTGGCAGACATGTTTGATCTTAAGATTCAGAGAAATTATATCTGCTCTTACATTTTTAATATATATATATGGTAATTCTTTTACAAGATTGCGTGCAGCGATTTTGGCATGCATCTGCCGATGCAGCGCATAGAAGTTTGGTGCATGGTGTGGTATCGGTCAACCATAGAGCTAAGACGATGACCAAGTCTTTGTGCTGACCCAATTTAATTACTAGGAGTGACTGCACATCCACGAAACGTTGACGACCAAGTCATCGTGTTGACTCAACGCTAGTGCATTGATTTGCGAGCCCATTGGTTTCTAATTGCATCATAAAGCATTACAGAGTCTGAACAAACAAAGAATATTCGAGAACTTGTGGTGGCTCCTACTTATTGCACCATGTAATATCCATCCAACACAGCAAATTAATAGAAATAACAACATCAACAACACATCAAATGACCTAAGTGGTGCCGTAAATCATGAACAAGTTGGTCTGAGAGGGCTTTGGTCAAATGATTTGGATGGATATAAACATCTCAGCCCTCCACTCCCTCATTCCATCTCATGCAGTTCTCTCTCTTCTCTATGTTCTCCTCCATTTAGGTTTCCAGGGATGTTCATGCTATTTCATGCATGTTTGAAAGAAACATATTGTGTTGTGTGTGTCTCTTGGAAGTTTTGACCATAAGTTTTGATCTTCTGATGTTACTTGCAGTATGATACAAGCAGGTATTCTCTTCTATTTACATCATTTTGCATGTGAAAACCTAAGTGAGACATGATGGAAAAAGATCATTAGGGTTTGTTGTAGCTGTGCAGGTCATGTTCATGTAGCAAAGGCCACAGGATCAACAGACTTGCTTGGAATAGAAAGCAAATCCATCGCTCCCATCGTTGATAGTCTTCTTCCTGCAGGGTTTTGATGATCCCATGCCAGGCGAAAAGAATCACTCAGAACAATCTTCATCAGCGGTGGAGAAATGGATTTGCTTCCTATTCCGAGCGGTCATTCCGACATGTCTGCTGATCCGGTTGCCAATAATGTCGTCTAGGAATCCTACTGCGATCTACTGCTGATGGCGAAGGAAGAAGAAGACAGCTACGAGACTTCTCTAGCAGAGATGCATCATCAAGACGTACGGACACTGATGATTTTAGCAGATTTACTCACCCTATTTGTTCCAAGCCAACGTTATATCAAAATCATCATAATTGTTCACAGATGTAACTAAAAATATATATATATCGATGATATCATATGCATATAATTTACTGATATTGACAGGGAATAAGAAAGCAAATGAATCAAGGATAATGACAAGGTCTTTCCTTCTTTCGGTGGACCCTTCGATCGACATGCCTTTTGTCTCGTCTATTGCCAATCGATCCAATTATTTACATCATCCAATCCCATCAAATCAGATCATCGAACACGTCACGTTGCATTTTGTTTTAATTTCCTACTCCAATTTTGTACGGAATTCATTAACTCAGATTAAGATTCATTTTAATTATGTTGGAGATGGATGTAAATAGAAAATTAGATACCGGAAAATGTTCAATTAGGATTGTTTGTTTAGCTTAGACCGTAGAATTAGACGCCCGACTTGGATCCTCCGACTCAAAAGTATCCCAAACGATCTTGGCCGTTCATTTCTTCTTGATCAGAACTTTCCCAGGGTAAGTATTTGGGTTCGGCTTGGGGTGCCTAAACTCCAAAAAGTCACGACTGAGTCAACCTCTGTGTTGACTCCACATAGATGCTCTAAAAAATCTGCACTCTCCAATCTCCATCATGAAGTTTTTATTAGACTCACGAGACCAAAATTTCATTTTTCTTTATATATATATATGTATATGTGGATTCATTTCAATATTTAAATTTAAATATTAAACACAAAGAGGAAAAATGAAAAAATTATTAATTTGTAGGAATACTTAACTCAAATTTAGATGAAGGAATACAAAAATCACTAATTTTCGATTATTTATTTTATGATTTTATTCTTTTCATATATATTATCCATTTGCGTTGACTCGGCTCCAAAGCATCAGAACGGCCGCACACATCATTTTCGATCACGAATTATTTACTATAATTATCTATACGGTATAAAAAATATCTGTGTGTTTGGCTTTCGATCGTTTCTGTGGAAAATATGAGCAATTTTGAAATAAATAATAATATATTTGGGATTAAAAAATATTTAATAATATTCTATAATGGCGGCTTTATGTAGTATTTAATGGAAGAGAAGTACCAGTGTTGGGGAGCGGTTGAAGGCAATAAACTTCCGTCTTGCCGTGTCCCTCCTCGCAGTTCCTCGAGGTACTCTCGCAGCCGTCTCGCTGCTCTCTCTGTTTTAGGGTTCTTGCATGGGATTTTGATGCGTCTCTGGTGGTGTTAGGTGTTTCATTCCTGCTTTTTCTTGAAGGTTATAGCTGAACATCTTGTGTTGGGTGAAATTTTTGGCTTGATTTGTGTTTAGTCTGTGTGGATGTTGGATGATTTCTCTTTTTTTCAGGGAATTAGGCAGTGTGGAGTGAAGCCACTTGAGTTCTTCGTTAAAAATCCCATCTTTGATCGATCTAGTGTTTGATCCCCTTATTCTAGAAGCTGATTCACAGAATTTAGCTGTGTTGATCTTTGATGCTCCAAAAATCCCTGTTTCGGAGGTGCCCTCTCTGTTGATCCTGCAGTGGAGTGGAACAAGGATCTGGTCTTGTTCAAGATTTCGACCTCTTCCCTATGAAGAACCACTGGATCCCTGCTTCTGCCCTTGTCCGGGGCTTCGTCTTGTTGTTGGCGGTAGCTGCTGTCCTGGTGGCTGCCCCGAACTCCACCTATAAGCCGCGGGATCACATCCTCCTGAACTGCGGCGCCTCAGGGCAGGCCACTGACCTCGATGGACGAAATTGGACCGGCGATGCCGGATCCAAGTACGCGCCCTCTTTGAACGGCGGTGGCCCCACAGCACGGCAAGATCCGTCGGTTCCCTCAGTGCCCTACTTGACCGCCCGGGTCTTCACTTCTCCCTACACCTACACCTTTCCTCTCGGTGCTGGCCGGATATTTATCCGCCTCCATTTCTATCCTACCACCTACTCCAACCATTCCGCATCAGATGCCTTCTTCTCTGTCACGTCTGGCCAGTACACCTTTCTACAAAACTTCAGTGCCTCTCTGACTGCCGATGCTCTAAATTTCGCTTACGTAAGTCTTGAATTCTCCGTCAGTGTCTCCACCGCCGGCCTCAACCTCACTTTTACCCCATCGACCACCCATGCGAACTCTTACGCCTTTATAAACGGCATCGAGATTGTATCAATCCCCGACTTCTTTAGCTCTGCAAGTCCTGTGCTTGTTAATGGTGGTGACTCGTTCACGTTCTCGATCGATCCTGACCAGGCTCTCCAGACTGTTTACCGGTTCAACGTGGGAGGGCAAGCGATTTCCCCCGTAAGCGACTCAGGCTTATTCCGCTCTTGGGATGATGACACACCGTACATCTACGGTGCTGCATTTGGCGTGGCTTACTCTAACGATCCCAATGTTACCATCGAATACACGGCCACTGTGCCAAACTACATTGCGCCATCAAGTGTCTACTCAACGGCAAGGTCAATGGGCCCAGATGCACAGGTGAACTTGCACTACAACCTTTCGTGGATTCTCACGGTGGATGCTGGCTTCTATTACCTTGTGCGGCTACATTTCTGTGAGATCCAGTATCCAATAACCAAGATTAACCAGAGAGTCTTCGATATCTACCTTAATAACCTGACTGCACAGGAAGAAGCTGATGTCATTGGTTGGAGTGGGGGAATAGGTATTCCCGTTTACAAAGACTACGTGGTGATACTAAGTGGAAGTGGGCAGATGGATCTGTGGGTTGAGCTGCATCCAGACACCATGTCAAACCCAGAGTATTATGATGCCATCTTGAATGGGCTTGAGGTATTCAAGTTGCAGAACAGTAATAGCAGTCTGGCTGGTCTTAATCCATCACCACGTCGTGAACCAGATGTGGATCCTAGCAGGGTTCACAATAAGCAGAATGGGAATCCAAAGAGTAAGATTTTTGCTATCGTTGGTGGGGTGATCGGAGGGTTTGCCGTCCTGCTTGCTGGTTTGTGCCTCGTTGCAATGTGGAAACGCCAAAAGAAGAAGAAAGGGAAGGATGCTGTCGGCAGTGACGAGCCTTCGGCTTGGTTGCCTCTCTCCGTCAGTGGCAACGTACATTCAGTCACATCAGCCAAGACGACCACCGGGACCTCTGCCTCGTCGCTTCCTTCCAACCTCTGCCGGTACTTCTCCATCGCGGAGATCAGGGCTGCCACGAAAGACTTCGATGAGTCTCTCCTGCTTGGAGTCGGTGGGTTCGGTAGGGTCTATCGCGGGGAGATAGACGGTGGGGCTACGAAGGTCGCGATCAAGCGTGGTAATCCGATGTCCGAGCAAGGTGTGCACGAGTTCCAGACCGAGATCGAGATGCTTTCCAAGCTCCGACACAGGCACCTTGTCTCTTTGATCGGTTACTGCGAGGAAAACTGTGAAATGATCCTAGTCTATGATTACATGGCTCATGGGACTCTTCGGGAGCACCTCTACAAGACGCAGAAGCCGCCTCTTCCGTGGAAACAGCGGCTCGAGATCTGCATCGGGGCTGCGCGTGGTCTGCATTACCTTCACACAGGCGCGAAGCATACCATCATACACCGAGATGTGAAGACCACGAACATACTGTTGGATGGTAAATGGGTCGCGAAAGTTTCAGATTTCGGGCTTTCAAAGACCGGCCCGACGGTCGACGACACCCATGTCAGCACGGTGGTGAAGGGCAGCTTCGGCTACCTCGACCCGGAGTACTTCAGAAGGCAGCAGCTCACCGAGAAATCTGATGTTTACTCGTTTGGGGTCGTCTTGTTCGAAGTCCTCTGTGCTCGGCCGGCGCTTAACCCCACTCTTCCCAAGGAACAAGTGAGCTTGGCCGAGTGGGCACTGCACTGCCAGAAGAAGGGCGTTCTCGACCAGCTGGTCGATCCCTTTTTGACTGGTAAGATTGCTCCGCAGTGCTTCAAGAAGTTTGCAGAAACTGCAGAGAAATGCGTGGCTGATTTTGGGATCGAACGGCCTTCCATGGGCGACGTGCTCTGGAGCCTCGAGTTTGCCCTCCAGCTGCAGGAAAGCGCAGAAGAGAGTGGCAGCATCATAGGGATCTCCGACGACACAACTCCGTTTGTCCTGGTAGGAAGCAAAGACCCTAGTGATCCATTGACCGGAACTAGCCCTGCAACGACCACGACCACCACGATGAGCATCGGAGGTCGGAGCATTTCCAGCGACGACACCGTCAGGTTGACTCCTAGTGCTGTGTTCTCGCAGATCATGCACCCGACGGGGCGGTGAGAGGTTTGCTCTATGCTTTCTGTGCATCCTCATCGTGTAAGGTGGTGCAGAGTCTCCATTATTTACTATGTTCGACATGTTTGTGCTGTGATACTATAGAACCAATAAGGGACGTATGTTCTTGAGCAGTGGATTGTACACTCGAAAGATGATTGTTATTGCTGTCGGTAAATATATTGAAATGTAATCTTTGTATTACCTCCGAGAACTGCTTTTCCTTTTACCTGAAGGTTTGTTTTGTCTTCTTTGCTTACAGACCACCCATTGCACTCCTTAGAACATGCGAAGATGAATGTTTTGTCCATGTTCTATGATGATGAAGCATTTAATGGATGTGCTAAATCTTCTGCTAACATTCCCTCGAAAACAGGGAATCGATTGAGTGTCATACCAAACTTTGAGCAGGTCAATCGATGGCTTGGAATGAAGTCGACTACCGACTCATCTTTTGTATTGTTTGTGGCTTTAGTCCATTTTGGCATTATGTTGGAAGAGAAAAAGGGAAGAAGAGACGAAAATATTTCAAAGCTGACAAGTCTACTACTTACTTATCATTCTAAATCCAAGTATGACACACAACGCAAGCTATGTATGTGCTTATGTAGTAATTCTTCATTAACAAACCATCATTTGACTATCGATTAAATCTCTAATTAATTCAAGAACTTTATAAAATTTGGACCAGAAATGCCATACTGATATCAGACATTTACTCGGTCCCATTCAACAGTTGATCATTTGAGCCTTGAAAAACATTTTTTTTTAGAGATAGATATTTAAATATTTTATTACACACTGAGAAAAAAAAAATCCATTATATCGGTCCTCTCATTGCCTCTGTCATATCTATTTCCTTATAATTATATGTATATTTATAAAAGTCAATTCCAACCTTATCCCAGAGAACCTGAGGGAGGAATATTCATGTGGAGCAATCTATCATCGTCGCTGTCAGCTTTTCACAAGCGTGTCGGTCAGTCATGTGTCAGTGCTCATCTTTTTCTATCTCAACCATCATAGACGACCTCTGATAGCAAATGCCATGGAAAAGACCGTGAATTATTGACCATAACACTTTTGTCTTGTGCCATGGAAAAGGCCAAGTGGCAGAGTCTCCCACAGACGTTTCACAGTTGATTGCTGACCAACTAATGACAAAAACTTTACTTTTAGGCCGTGTCTCTCTGTCTCTGTCTCTCTCTCTCTCTTATGTGCCGTGTTTAGAACGTTCAGAGACGTATAACAGTAGTCAGACTTGGAAAGCGGTCAATTTGTGGACGAACTCTCTCACGAGAAACCAAAATGAACGGCAGTGGACGTGCACAAGAAACTCTACATGGTTGTTGCTATCAGAAGGTGCAAGTGGGGCTATAGCATGTCATGCCAAGAATATAAAGCTTTGCAAGGTTTGAAATAAAGGACGGCAGTTATCGTAAAGAGCCAAAGATATAACCCCTTCTGACATGAGATTTATTTCAAAACGGACAATTTGGCGCTTGTAGGTGAACAGATGCATTGTGGCGAATGAGTTAGCACGGTTTGATTCACGAGTCGATGTTTGAAGTTTTTCATCATCTGATCTGATTGCTGAGGTTGGGAAGTTAGTCGGGGGCTTCTGTTCAGGGCGTTGCATGATAACTCACCGTCGGGATGCTGGTCAGAGCGTCAGGGGAGGCGACTTTACTTGACCGAGATGATCTTGCTTCGGGGATGATCGTTCTCCTGCACAAAAGGCCCCGTCGAGTCATCACCAATCGTGTCCCCTCGACAAGTAAGTCAGTATGGGATTTTCTTTCTCCTTTTTTTCTCCTCCCTTGAGCCGGACGCTAGCCAAAGGCTTTTCTACTACTGCACGGGTTTGGCATGACGACTGATTCCCGAAAGATGAGATATGATACCTTTGTGCGGTCGTCGTCCTGGGACATGCGGGACGACACCATACGACGTCGTCCCGAGCTTACCAGGACAGGACATGCTGAGCAGTGTCTTAGCTCGGTCTCTGGCTTGGCGCATGAGGTTCTCCTTTTGCTGATTTGACCGTGACGTGGTTTAAACCCAAAATATATCTTATCAGGGCTCACATCATCTTACAAAATTTTCTTTTCGAAAGGGATAATTCATTATGCGTCAGAGTACTCTCACTCACTAGTGATCGTTACCGAGTTGGGTTACAAAATCTAACCTGACAAAACAAATAGATCACAACCTGCTCAGTCGTTTGAACCGGGATTGAAAAATCTAGCGGGTGTTCAAGTCGAACCATTAAAGGTGAAATAGAATCGTTTTTTTCAGTTTAATTAAGATAAGATAGTCTAAATCGAGTCGATTTGGATATATCCAATTGAATCGATTTATAATTTCAAGTAATTTTAAAAAATATATATATTTAAAATAAATCGATTCAATTCAATCGAATTGAAATTAAGCCCAGGTTATTTGTCAATCGAATCGAATTGAAATTAAGCCCACGTTATTTGTCAATCGAATCGAATTGAATATAATTTCAATTCGATTCGAACCGATTGACTGAACCAAAGAAGACTCATTTATAACCGATTTGATTCCATTTTTTGATTCGACTTGAACGCCCCCACAAAAATCATAAACTCTATTGAGAAAAATGTGTATAGAGAACATTAGAAATAGTATGAAAGCATGTTCTCGCATAAGAACTAGGTCGAAGTGAGCATAAATAAATAGGAAGTGCAGAGACAAAGGTCTAAAGTTATAGTGGAGTGGATACAGGTCAGGTTCCAGCAAGCATAAAGAGAGCAAAAGGAGTAGAGGCTGTAAAAGCGAGAAGCAATCCATGTAAAACAATGATGCTCGTTAATAGCCAAATAGTTCTTCTACTCAAAGAACACTAGTCCTTATTCTTTTGATACAAAGCTAGTTCTCATTCATTATTTGAACATTTGGAATAGAGAGACCATCACACTCTCCTTTTTGAGTGTTATTATTTCTCCAAGCTCCTTAATCAGATCTTTGCAGATGTCTCGCATAAGGAGGACAAGATGCAATAACCTTCAGATCCGCTATCAGAAAGCAGCATTTGGTGGTAGAGATGCAAAAGCTATTATGCGATGACTGGGATGAGAAAAAACCTGTCGTAAACTTCTCGCAGGTCAGAAAAGAATTATGGTACCACATAAATTTTGTTCTCTGCAAGCCAGGATGCCGCTGTTCTGATACTTGAGAAATGAAGAATGATAGATGTAATGCCACCAGTTAATTCTATTATCTTTCTCCGTGTCGTTGGACTCAGCACCGTTTGCTCTCGGCTGCATCAATTGCTCCTTTTCTGCTCTCCTCTTCATGCCGATTCTTTTCTGCCTGCTCAAGTGCTCTTTGCTTCTCCTCTTGCTGCCTTCTTTCTGCCGCCTCCCTCTCCCTGATTTCATCTTCTTCGTCCTCTTTCTGGTCTAGATCTTCGAATTCCTTCTCTGCAGACATTGCTTTCACTATGGGATCCCTTAGTTCAGATATCAATCCTCCTCCCACTCTGTATTCCTGCTCATCCCCCAAGATGAACAGTCGCTGGTCGGGCCCTGAAGCCATTGGTATATCAACCGCAAGTAGCTTCATGACATACTGCATCATAGATCATCCAAGGTCAAATAACAAACAAAGATAAGCCAAAGAATGGCAAACAGATATTTATCATAATTTGTTCAATTAAGTGACGACCACTACCTTAGCTAATAAATATTCTAGTGTAACATGTAAAAGAATGTTCAGCCACATTAAACAGATCACCTCAGAGACGAGCATCAACCGACTAAATTTAATAATAGCCTAATCAACAAGGATACAGGAGAAACTTACTGGCATATTAAAATAAGAATCTATTTTCTCTTGAAAACTTCTACCATTAAATCAATACTCAATGACATTTTACTGATCATAGGAATGAAGGGTGAAAACTTCTATTACATTGTCTGCAAAGACACAGTAAAAACATAAGTGATTAACAAAATGACATTTAATGTCAACTGCTAGAAATTCAATAACTTTAAGCATTTCAAAAAAGATCCACGTCTAAGATTTATGCAAGTAATATGGCAGACATGCATGTTCTAGTTGAAATGGCTGACTCTATATCAAAATGTTAATAGGATGTGTAGCAGAAATGAAATCATCAACCAATTTCAGTTATAAAAAGCTACCTGGCCCTTTTTCTTCTTGACCTCAATGCTTACAAGACCCTTCCTTTCAGATCCTTGGACGGGAAAAAGTAGAAAACACCGTTTGTCACCAAACTGCAACTTGAAGTTTTTAAGCTTGGGTTGACCCCCTGATGTTACGTATGCTCTCAAGTCTGTCCCAGTTAAAGGGGCACCCATTACCTCCAGAATCCCAGCAGATGCGTTCAACTTGCTCATTGCTAATCTATAAACCTTGTCAGGGTTGATAGCAAACCGTGCACGAAAACACATTCCCTTCATAAAATAAGTGAAACTTTTGGTGTTAAAGAAATCACAGTCTCTCTAAGAGTAAACAAGGAGATTCCCAGAGGAATCTATCTCTGTTGGCCTTTTCAGTTAAATACATAAGATTCAGATACAACATGAAATATAAGCAACAAGGAAATGGAAAAAAAGAGAAAACGAAATACTGAACTAGTGACTACTAACACAAAATGACATGGCTTACATGTCATTTATCAGTTATTATAAAACAAGTAAATATAGCTCAATCTAAACCAAACCACTAAACTTTTTATGGTGGATTGTTGATTCTCTGTGATAAGCTCTCATCGAAGAACCGATACGTGCTGTACCGACAACTGATCGGTACGATACGGTATTCAGAACCTTGATAGTTATTATGTTTGCTGCTATGATTAGGCATTGGACATCCTTTATTTACAAAAACTTCAGGTCAAAGAACTGAGGTTTGAGATAAGAAGTCATTTAAATTTTCGTACACATCCGATGTTCCTAACCACGATCAGTCTATCACATCTTCTGCAACTAAGCAGGGTATAAGAAATTTTGCTGAAGGTAACATCACTAATAAATTAGATTCATCAAATCATCTTTTATTTTTCGGAACGAAGTCTTCTTTGGCAATTTGAGTTGACCCACCAAGCCTAACCAGTGTATTTATAGGTCTTCTGTGGAGATCTCAAAACTTTGGTAAACATTTTTTCCTCATCTTATTCTTGATCAGGACCACCTCTAATTGTTCACAGAAGCAAACATTCTTAATATTTTACTTTCACAACAAAATCCAACAAATAACATATAAAAGCCATGAGAGAAATATTTTCTTGGTGAAAAATTCTTTTGACCTAATTCCGACTGCAAGGGGAGAGAGGCTATCTTTGTTAAGCTGTGATCATTTATAATTGTCCTTTCTGAAAGCCCGACACACAGACACGATATGGTTACATTTACCTAAAGGCTGATGTGCATTTTCACTAAAAATTTTCAACAGCAACAACAAAACACAAATCCCAAGTATATGGAGCCAGCTAAATGGATTCTTTCTTCTTTTCAAGCTTTGAAGAAGGCGGTATCACCAATTACATTAAGACTCATCAAATACTATTCTATTGTTTGGAATGAAGTCCTCTTGGGTAATTTGAGTTGACTCACTATGACAAACCGGTGCATCTACAGGTCTTTCGAGGATATCTCAAAACTTCTCTCAAACATTTATTCCTCACCTTATTCTTGATCACGACCATCTCTAATTGTTCAGAGGATCAAACATGCTCGATATTTTATGTTCTAAAAAAAAGAAAACAAATGATAAATAACAACTATGTGATAAATCCCTTCATGGCAAAAATACTCATTCGACCTAATTTTAAGTATAATATAAAATGAAAATACTCACCGCAAAGGCCACAATGGCTGACGCGAGCGCAAGAAACCCATACTTGGACGTGCCTTCCGAAAGGCCAACAAAGGTGCTCGCAATCCCAAACATGATCCTCCAGAGCACAATGCAGACAACCACAGCCCCGCTCCACACTAGTATCATATGATTCCTCTTCCAAAACGCCTCCATTTGCAATCCAACCACTTGGCGGTACCGAGAGAACGCCGATGAAACGGCCGACAATGGCTTATCGACCACCGATTTCCCCATGCCCACACCGAAGCTGCTGTACTTGCCATAATTCAAACTCTTGAAGGAGAAGAACCGGGAGCCACAGCCGTCCTCGTTGATCCGAGCGAGGCCCTTGATCCCGAAACCCAAAGATGGCAGCTTAGTGGCGGTCCCGGAGCCCCGATGCCTCGAGTTGCAATTCAAAGCGAACAGACGAGAAAAGATGCGATTCGGGGATGCGGAATCCGAATACGGCGAGAGATTTGAGGAGCGACAGGAGCTGAAGGGGTTCGAAATCAAGAACCGCGTCTGGCCCCAAGAAATGGGGCTTCGTGGCGCAGGACTCGCCGGGAATTCGTGGGTGTAGAGCCTGCCGAAGCCATTGATGATTCGTTTGTAGGGTTTCGACATACGGGAGAGAGCAAGCGAGAGAGAGATGCAAATTACATGATCGCAGCCAAGTTGCCAAACCTTGGGGGGGAGAACCAAACTGGGAAACGTTTTGTTTGTCTGGTGTTTTGTGTTTTGTGTTTTTTGTTTCTTGTACCAACCATATGGCGCTGGATTCGGGATGTGTCTTCAACAATGGAAACGTTTCCCCCCAGGAGAAGTCGTTGCAGAAGATGTTTCACGCCCTGGTTTAAATATGCTTTTAGAATTTGAAAATAGAAAATAAAAAACGAAGAATTAATTGCAAGCTCAGATTACGAATTTTTTTTACTTTTCGTGAAATCGAGATATAATTTCATAAAAAGATAATTTGGCAAAACATAACCTGACAAGCTACCAGTCCGCTAAGCCATCTATGTATCGGTAATGAACTATTAGATAGTTCCATTGAAGCCACAGTTTCTGCGGGAAAGGACTTCAAAGAGAAGGCGTCCCACCGGCGCACACCCAGCAGATACTACATCCTCCACCTCATCTCGTTCCCCTTGTTGGCTGCTGTACTAGTAGCAGCCAAAAAGCACCACACGAAACACGAACAAGAAGCACGCACGCACGCAGCAACATGAAACGGCTTTGTTCTGATTGCAAATAGAGAGCTCAGTGACGGAGAGCTGGTACTAGTACAGCATCACATGGAAGCACTATAAGAATCAACAACATTGTGCAAGTCCATAAAACATAACTTACATATCAAACAACAATGCTAACAACACAACTCATTTGACCAGGTTGGTGGTAAAACTTACTGGCACATATGTGAAGGAATCCAATTTACATGCAACAACAAATATCACACTCATCGAACATGACCAAAAATGGCACACACCAGATTTGATGGCCGCCTACTAGTACTCAGCACCTGCTGCAGACGGAGGCGGTGGAGCTGATTTTAGAGGATCTGATGGCGGAGTGGGCATAGGGGGCATAGGGACAATGGGACAATCTTCTGGTATGATAATTGAGGGGGATGATAGTGAAGGTGGATGAACAGTGGTAGGGTTATTGGTCGTATGAGTGGGAGTTAGTGGCGTCGGGACGAGAACAGTGTTTGCTTCAGATGCAGCAAGTGATGGGGTTGAGGGAGCATTAGGGGTCATGTAGACCTCGGTGACCTCTTCGATGCCTTCATCCAGATAGACAACATCCTGCATGGTGAGTTGGTGGTACTCCACAATCTCTCGCAGGAATCTGTTCTCCCGTGCATATACAGAATTTTCATGAGCCAATCTTGCCTTTTCAGCCAACAACGTCTCCAGCTGTAGTCGAATCTGTTGAGAAAATAAAAGATGTAAGAGCAAAAGGTTTATGCATTGGTAAAAGCAACCACACATGGTTTTGCAACCTATTTAAGAAAGTGGTGTAGATTTAGTAACAATCATAATTACATGGATAAGTTTAAACATTAAATCTGTCTTACTGCAAAAAGAAGCAAATACCGAACAACAACATGATAGCCATGATTGATGCAACAAAAACAAAAGGATAAATCAAGCTGGCAGAACTAGTACAGTATCCTTTTCCTTTTAAGAAAATAAAGGAACTTATAGAAACCACATTCAAAAAGATAAGGTGACTTACTGGTGGTACTAATAGAAATTAGAACATCCAAAAATGCAGATAGAAAAATCAGCTGGCTGTAGGAGCATAGGTACAGCAGTGACATAAACAAGGCTATTTACATGCCACAACCAATGCTTCATGCAGAATTCAAATGAATTGATCGACACTACATCTTTACCTAGTACAAGTTAAAGGACATACATGTGAGGAAGAGGTGCACTTAAGGCTCCTTATTTTGGGGATACAGCATCATAAATACAACATAGAATTACAAGTTGGAGAAAATTTGTCAAATATGTTTGCATGTTAGAAAAAAATCATTGAACATTTTACTATGTTTGTTAAGTAGACTTGTCACATATTAACCACCAACTGATTTAAGAGTGTATATGATTTGATTCCCACATAGAATTCTGTTGGCTAAATGTACAATACATTAGTGTATGATTACCAGATCGTCATCTTCAGGGTTATCTCCCGTATCGTGACTTTCCCTCAGCACTTTGTTCTCTTCTTCAAGCTGCGCACACCGTTCTTTTGCAAAAGCAAAGTCTGCTTTGACAGTCTTCAGTTCCCTAAGAAGAAGTTTGGCTTTTGCAGCCATTGCATTTGCAACCTGCAAATGGTACAACGTTACTGTTTCATATATTCAAAAGGGAAAATAAAACTGAGGATATCTTATTCAAATCAATACAGAACAAAGAAACAACTCCAACAAACATGGATCTAACAAACTGTTGGAAGTCCTTGCTGAATGACTCAATGCCAATATACCTGGTTAGGTAGAGAATAATGAATGTTTATGAAGAGAACCGATGAACTTTTGAGTCAACTCTTGCCATACCGAAGCGTACCGCCTGGTACGGGTGGTACGTACCGGTCCGACAGGTTACCGATACGCGGACCACCCGCTATCGGGCGGTACGTACCAATTTCGAGTGTAGCACTGTAGCAGTGCACTGTAGTACTGCGTGTATCACTGTAGCAGTGCACTGTAATACTGCTACAGTGCTCGATACACGCGTATCATACCGTACCGAGTCCAGATCGAAACACCGGTACGGTACGGTATTGCGAACCTTGCTTTTGACTACCATGAACTAAGAGTGGCCAACTCTTGGTTCTTCTTGACAATCTTTTTTTCGTATTAAACAAGATTTTTTTCCTTTGATCACCAAGAAGAAACTCAGACAATAAACACATATGCAAATCCATTTCTTGTGTATGCATTGGAAAATTCATTCAATTTGAGAAAACAGAAACCATAGGTAGATCAAAACCCATTTCAGTGATACACATTTGCCACCTTACGTCGCGAGATGCCTTCAGCTGAGTTTCATAATCAGTTTGAATCAGAGAGGTATAACGTTGACCCAAGTTTTCTGCAGCCTGACTCTGCACACTGGCAGCATTTCCTTTTCTCCTGATATTGAGCTTACGTGTTTCATGGATAATATCAGCTGTTTTACTCTCCACAATTGTAAGACCCTCCTGGAAAATTAGGAAATATATTACTTGGATAATAGACTAACACAGAAATGAAGTTATTTGAGGAACAAAATTCAACTCAAGAAAATCCAACAACTTTAATGCAAAATAGATAGCAGCTTATGGCTTGTATTAAGAGTGTTATTGTACAATGTTACAAAGCAATAAATTCAATTGTGCTTGATCTTAAAGTGAGTAGGAGGCACCCAGATTTTTGCATAAATGACAGTATATCTCTTTTTTTTTATGAAGAAGAAACAATGTACTACCTCTATCCATCATGAAACAGAGCCACTTAATTCAAATTATAATATTTCAACATAAGTATGCCAATAATATAAATGATTTTATGACAGTCAAATAAATTCATATCTACTTGTGCTCTACTTGGAGATACATAAACCTCTCAAAATTGTAAATTCATAATGACTTCTGGTTATTGAATCTGATGTTATTCATAAAACATAATATGATATGAGAAATAAGTTTGATAGAACATTCATACATATTGGAAAGGATAGTACATTAAATACAATGCCAATCCACAAATCTAGATTCACAAAAAGTAATGATGCTCTCTCAAAGTTTAATACTTCAGGAACCTTGAAGTGTTTGTTAACAGTGTTTACAAGACAAAGATCACCATATTCAATGTTTTATTGGCAACTGTGAGTACATAATGAACAAGATTTAGAAATAACTTACCTCAAGAGCGTTTTTTATTGTGCCACTAATATAGTTAATGGAAGAACCAATTGCATCTGAACGTTTATGAGTTGTCTCAGTCTTCTGATAAATCTCTGGCTGATCAAAATAACAACTTTGTTAAAGTATGACAATGTAACCTCATGATGTGGAGCAGCAGGAGGAGAAAAAACTATCAAGCAATGCATGAGTAGCTTGCAGTCCAAAAACAACTAAGGCCCCATTTGGTGCTGTTTCATTATTCACGTATTCAAAACCAAGAAACAGAAACTTTGCCTTTGCTCAATTTTGGTTTTCTGAAGACAAATAAGTTTAGTTGTTGCCATAAGGGGATTGTTATGTTGCAGAAGAACACCAGGAATCTCACAGGTCACATATCCAGGTCATTGGTCCGGTTCTCCTGGTCATCCTTTATTTGATGAAATTTAACAAAGAAAAATGCTTCCTTTCACAAATTTCTAATGTATGAATTTTCAAAACACTTAAAACAAAAAAGTTCAGCAAATTGATTCTCATCTTAATTTTCTTTATCTCAGAAGCAAAAAACTAAAACTAAAATAAATCAAAATGGGAATTAGGTAGGGGCAAAAAGGAAACAGATGCAGACGAGTTTTTGTCAGGAAAGTAATGCTATGGCTGAAAAAGAAAATCCAAACGATGATTATTAAACACCAACAAATATTATTTGACCCATATGAATGACTCATCCATCATATTTTCCAAAATATGCTGGATAAAACAACCACTGTTTGGATGAAATCTCATTCCTGGAAATTTGAACCAAGACAGTTGATCTATAGTAACATAAGTTGAATTCTGTTCAATAAAAAAACATAAGATCCATGATTTCATTCTTACCTGGCCACCAGTTGATCTGTCAACTGTCTGATGTGGATTCTTATCAAAGCCTTGAAATTGATTGGATGTCTCATCATTATCAATTAATGTTTTCGCTTTCCTAGCCAATGTTCCCCAGAATCCATATTTGGACTCATTCAAACTTTTCATTGATGTATATTCATATGAAGCAGAATCCTAAATTGAAAGTCAAACATATTACATGATCAAAGAAGATATAAAAAGACTTGGATAAGCATATTGTATCCAGCAAATAGATAAAGAAGCAAAGAGTATCAAGAGAAATAATAATCTTCTGATGAAACATCCTTTTCTTTATAATGATTTTGAAGTTCTTCAAGATTCATTTTATTTGGTTCTTCCATGTAGTAAGTAATCATCTTTGTGTATTGCATTTTGCTACAATTGATCAACAGACCTCTAAAATGAATTAAAAAGCGCTCTAAACAAGATAGTTTTGGCAACAGAAGCCTGTCATAGAACTTCAAATTTGCTTAGCTACAAGTCTAACTTTGTAGTCAATGCTCAACAACAACCATAATTCGCTTAGCAAGTGGTTTAGCGTCCTTTATGTCAACGCAGCAATCACAATAAAAAATGAGTATAAAGTACTTAACCTATGAAGCATGGAGATTTCAATTGCTTGATATATCTATGTTAAACACTGACGCTTATCAAACAATGGTTGGCACTTTAATTAGTTCAGACATATTAAAACTTTTATACCATCTATTGAACACTCATATCATCCAACATAAATTTTGAAGACCCTGAATATTAATAATATGTATGTAATTTATATATAAATATATATATATATACATATACATATACTTATATATACATATACGTGTAAATATATATACACACACACACACATATATATATACATATACATATACATATATATATATATACATATATATATATACATATATATATATAGTTAATTTGAAGTTGAGTAAGACTCATTAAGGTAATAGGGCAAAGGAAGGGTTGTTGCCTTCTCTTCTTTTCTTCTTTTTTTCATCTTCATTTTTCAAATAAGCTGATATTTCCATCTTGTTGAATTGTTTATTGTGCAACCACATAATTAGTATGTCAAGGTTTCTTGAGAAAATGTGATGAACACCTCTGATTGTAGCACTTGCTAGAAGTTTAGGTCACTAACTGCTACAAATTGGAAGTTAAGGGACTAACATGAAATTTTGGATGATAGTTTGGGGCAATGTAATTTTCTTTATTTTACATCATAAGCAGCACAATACGATATTTTATAGATAAGAATATATGTCAATATTCTTTTAGAAACTAATAGCTTGTCTAGACAATTGAGTGCCAATATAACACATAACATCTTAGGAAAATGTAAATTCCAATGCAGGAACAACAAGTTGAATTGAAATGATATTTTCTTAAGCATTAGCAGGCTTCAAGGCAATCTGAATATGCCAAGTAATCTGAATGTGTGCTTAGTACATCAATTCAGGTTCCAAGTGGTAGACACTTGTACATCCATCTTAGTCATTTTGCATGTTAAAAGTTTTTTTACGTATCCTACAAGTCAGTCTCAAGCTAAAACATTTGTCAATATTTTAAAAATCAGGACCAAACCCTATTAAGGAATGACATTAAAGTAAACCTCGTAACATTTTTTTGCTTACGAGAGCGGCTGTTTTTCCACATCCTGTAGCAGCTTTCCCAGTTTCTTTTGCTGGCAATGTAAAAGACATCATGTAAAAGCCACTAGAGTTCATGAATTGTTCCATGTGGTCACGTAATATCCCCTTCTCAACATATTTCTCATGTCCCAAGAAGTTGACAGATCAATTTTTCTTGATGTTAAGACAGACAAGGAGTGAAAATAAATTATGCCCCACTGCAATAAATTTCTGCAAGCAAAATGCCCCCAGCAAAAACTCTTCCAAGTTAACATGTTTTAATAGCATATTCACACCGAGAATAGACAGAAAGAACCAAAAATAATATCTAGCCACAATATAGACATCGCTGCTTCTCACATTCTTGGGCGAGAGGCTTGGTCTAACAAAGGCATTACCCACGATGTACAATAAATCTAATGACAACCGTGAAATCATTTCTGAACTGCTCTAATTGAACAATTGGACCTAAGAAAGCATAGATCTGATTCCAACATGAAGTAAAATATCATCTGTGTATAAATTCACCAAATGAATCCGAAAAATCCTGTCATCCTAATACCGGATCACTACTCATCGTTCACTGATTGCAACACCCAGTAACTAGAAATTTTCTCGACCTAAAAATTCCAAACATGCAAATCGACTTGAATCAGATTGAAAACCACGAGATACTTACATCAACAGGCAATACCTAAAATCTTCTTTCTGAAACCCTATAAATTTCAATAAAGAAACCAGCGATCCAGAGAAAATGGGACACGCAGATCAAGAACCGACTACACGGCGAGAGTATAACTCACTTGCTGGGGAGAAGGCGACGATCTGAGCGGGTGGGATTCGCGGCGAGGGGAGGATACGGCGGACTCGCCGTAGGCAGAGGAGAGGGAGGAGACGTCGCGGTGGGCGGCAGATGCTCGGATCGCCCGGGCAGCGAGAGAGCCCGGCGTTGAAGAGGTCGAGGATGCGTCCTCGCCGCCGCCGCTGGTGGATCGGGAGTCCTCGTAGCTGGACACCCTCGCCACCGGCTGCTTCCTCCGGTACGCCATCGCCTCCCTTCTCTTTCTCTCTCTCTCTCTCCCCCTCTTTCAACCCTCCCGCCTCGCGGCGATCGCAGGTCAAGTTCAGCCAACGCCAGTCCCGATCCCCCTGTGGTGGCGTTAAATAGTAGCTCGAACGACTTCGGATTTCATATCTCGTCCCAGACAGCAGTAATATAACCTCTCGCATCAAAACTGGCCATGACGTGGGGGCGATGATTAGTATCAGGGTAAACCCCTGTTCCCTGTCATTCATAAAAGGTCAACTAACCACTTTGTTGCCGCTGATGGCACACTTTTTTATTACTGATGTGGCGCTCTATTATTGGCTGCGATATGTGGGCCGCGCTTGGGTTATGGCAAATGGGAATTAGCCGGGTGGGATTAAACGTATACGTGTAAGGCTTATTATTATAGTATTTTGAGAAATAGCAAAAATTAGAATATATAATTATATCAATACCCCTGCAAACTGAGACATGGCTTGCAATGATATCCCTCAAATAAGAAATTATATTATTATTTTTGGCAAACATGTTCCTCTCATAAGTATGCATTATTTCATGACACATAAAACGGTTAAAGCCAACTGACTAAACAATTAAAAAACCTTTAGAATAATATATTGATGCATCATTTTAACTGACTTATATCTTATTCTAATATGTGCCCTTAGTTACTATATTCATGACTATATGTGAGTTTAGATGTCAAGACTTCCTTATATTAAATATTTTTGCACTAAAATAATGTTTTTACTGTTATTTCGTTATAAATAAATAATATATGCCTAGTATATTAAATACCTGAATATCCTATAATAATTTAATAAATAGAAAATAAATGACTTTTAAAAGTCAACTATTCTGCAGAATTATATTAGACAGCCTGTTCATTATAACACTCTTTATTGTTGCTCCAAAAGTCAATTATGCTATTGTTACAAATGTGTATGGCATGTTGCTATATTAGAATCATGTATTGCCGGGGGAAAGAGAGTGTGGCGTTTGGGTTAGGCTTCATGTCACTTTCCATGTACATAACATCAATGTGGCATGAACTGTCCTGCTTTCTCATCAATACGTGTCTCGACGCCCAATTCCTCTGTCTAAATTTTTTTTTTCTAATTTTATTGGTTTTTTCCAAAAACTTTATTTATGAGATTCTCTTAAATCTTTTTTATACTATTATTATTATTTTAATAACTTATCAAAAAATCTCTAATATTAAATTTTTACATCCTATAATTGATTTAATTTCGACAACTCGATTATAACACGAGTTTAGTTCTTTAAAATATGATACTTTTGGGTTGAATATATGATTGTAACTAAATTATAACACAAGTTTAACTCTTTGAATTTTCATCAAATATATTTAAACTTCTCTTGAACTATTACGGTAAGATGCTAATATATTTAGCATTATTTTTTTATGAATTTAGGATGATTTTTTAAAATATAATATTTTTGGGTTGAATATATGATTGTAACTAAATTGTAACACAAGTTTAACTCTTTGAATTTTCATCAAATATATTTAAACTTCTCTTGAACTATTACGGTAAGATGCTAATATATTTAGCATTATTTTTTTATGAATTTAGGATGATTAAATTTTAAAATATGGTATATTTATATTAAATCTATAATCAAGTATAACTCGAGTATAATTTGAATTAATTTGTATTAAACTAATTCGAACTTCTTTGGAACTATTAGCACGTGATTCTGAGATATATGATATTATATTTTTAAATTTCTTATGAATTTAGGGTGATTAAGTTTTCAAATAAAGTATTTTTGTGTTAAATATTTAATCAAGTATAACTCGAGTTATTTTTCAATAAACCAATCCACTTATTTTTTTAATCAATTAGAATGATTGAAATATTTAAATAGAGTATTAGATCATGAGTAGTTTTATTATAAGTTTAGACGGTACTATCGCCCTTGGGTAGTACACCATTGGATGTATAGGTGATATGATTGTCTCATGGGTGATACCATCATCCATTTGAGAAATTATTTTACTGAATATATGATTAAGTGTAACTCGAGTTAATTTTTATAAAATCAATTCAAACTTCTTTAAAACTATTAGGACATAGGACATGTTTCTAATTTACGATGGATCAAGGATAATTTTATATAAAAGTTAATATATTTTTTAATATATTATATGAATAAATGTAATTCAAGGATAACTTGACTATAACAATTTTTATAAGTTATTTAGGATAATTTTATATAAAAATAATATAATTTTTCGGATAACTTGATTTTTTTAGTTTTATTATAATTTAAGATAGTTTTATATATAAATTAATATATTTTTAAATATATTCTTTGAATGGATGTAACTCAAGCATAAATTGTGCATAACGATTAATCCATATTAATTGTGAAGAGGAGGAGGGGAGGGACGAAGCGGTGGAGGAGGAGACAGGTGGATGAGGAGGAAGACAATTGGAAGGGGAAGGAGGTGATGGAGTGGGAGGAGTCAAAGGCAGAGATTGAGGGGGAGGAGGAGGAAGACTAAGGCGAGGGTGAGGAGACGATGAAATGAGAGAAGAAGGTAGTGGTAGAGGTAGATTGAGAAAAGGAGGCAGTAGAGTGGGAGGAGATGGTAGTGGTGGAGGATGAGGAAGAGGCGATGTAAAAGTGGGGATAATTTGAAAAATTCAAAGGGTAATCTAGGATTTGTTAAGATCGAGAGTCCGAGGTCGGCACTAAGAGGGGGGGTGAATTAGTGTAGCGGTAAAATCACATCTTCAAAAACTTCGTTGCGATAAAACCGTTTCCGACGTAAAATCGTTTCATAAAGGTAATATTTTGAAAGTGTACGTAAGAGAGTAGTTGATGTAAAGAGCAAGTAAGGAGGTTTGCAGTATGTAAATTGCAATAATAGAAATGTAAACCAGATTTTTAGAGTGGTTCGGTCAACGTGACCTACATCCACTTTCAGCTTCCTCCTCCAACGAGGTCACCGGCGTCCACTAGAGGCCTTCCTTCAATAGGCGAAGGCCAATCATCTTTTACACCCCTCTTCTCCTTTTCACGAGTTTAGGAGATAACCCTTACAAACACTTACACTCCTCTTACAGAATTCTAACACTTAGAACTTGAGGAGGATTCTCACAAGAGATTTCTACAGCATTTCTTTACTTTTAGACTCTCTGAGCTTGTGTGCTTTAACTAGGGATGGAAGGGGTATTTATAAGCTTCAAGTTGATTCAAACTTGGAGCATAAAACTTTTCCATCTCGGGTTTCTCGGGCACGGGCGGTACCACCGCCTGGGGTGCAGTGCTGGGCGATACCACCGCCTGGCACCCTGCCAGGGGTGGTACAACCGCCTATACTGGCAGTACCACTGCCTAACATAATCTCGAAATCTGTGTCACAACGGTGAGACTTCTTAGGGCACTGTTTGGGCCTCTCATTGGGCCCAACACAGTCCTTACACGGGCCTAGCTGGCCCCTAATTGGGTTGGCCCAAATTCAAGCCCAATTACGTGCTAACTACGAAATCCTAAGACATTTGCTAAGCTAAACAAGTCCCTATGTCTATTCTTCCGACGAGCTTCCGGCAAACTTCTGACGATCTCTCGGCAATGTTCCAGCGGACTCCCGGCAAGCTCCGAGACTTCTTGGCTGGTTCCGCCAGAACTTCCGATGAACATCCGAACTTCCGACGAACTCTCGAACTCCTAACGAAATCGCGTCCTTGACTCCGGGACTTCATTTTACTTCATGCCTTGTTATCGTAGTTAATCCTGCACATGTAAAAACATACTTCGATCTAGACAATTAATACTAAGCATTAATCAAGTTGTCCGGCATGTCATTGCTCCCTCGACGCTTCATCCGATTCTTCGGCACATCGTCCTCTCTTGTGGCCTATTGCCCAATTGGCCAGTTGACTCCACAACTCTGATATCCTTGGTGCAATATCCGCTCTTCTTGGCCCAATGCCCGAATCCACGGCCCGAAGCCTTCTGTCGATATGTCAACAGTTTCTCCAGCCCGACGTCCAATCTTCTGACATGTTTTCCCTCCGGCACAACATGATTCTTCTTGCTTTAATTGTCTCATCCTGATCGAAGCATCCTGTGTCACTTAAAATGTAAATTAAATCATAAACATATATCAATTAGTTTCATCATCAAAATACGAGATTCAACAATCTCCCCCTTTTTTATGATGACAACCAATTGATGACGGAGTTAACCTTAACTCCCGAAGTTTAAACAAATTCCCCCTATCAATATGCCATATTAATAGAAACTCTTTGGATTCAAAAATCCAAGCAATATGTCATGATCAAATCATACATGACATAACATATTTCTCCCCCTTTGTCATCAACAAAAAGGAGAAGTTCAATTCTCATGTGTTTAGAAATACAAGTTCAATACATTGCATAATTAACATAATCTCCAGTTTTATCATCATGCAATTTTGCTATCATCATAGATATGCAAGGTTTTACAACATACAAGCTAGCAAATTTAAAGATATG
>LVTN01001526.1:36220-69932 GCA_001649415.1 Musa itinerans
AAACTGCATTTAGACGTAAACTGCGTAAACTGCGCTTTGACGCAAACTGTGTTTGGACGTAAACTGCACTTAATCATAAGTGATCTTAGAATCGGCTTTTGCATCAAAATAGTCTTTATCGAACGAACGCAGCTTTCGTTTTTAATCGCTGAAAGATTTCCGCTGCACTAATTCACCCCCCCCTCTTAGTGCTCTCGATCCTAACACTAAAGTGGTTTTTGAAAAATCATCGAGTTGTCTAATAATTATAAAAGAATTTATTTTAAATTAGTTTTTAAGACTAAATATTATTTAAAGGTCAATATTATATGATATAAAACTAGACTTGTGATCAAAGACTTTACTTATAAAAAAAATATTGATTATAGTAAGATATTTTTTTTAATTTTTAAATAGATTCATCAATAATCATCATGACATTAGTGACTTATTACGATATTGAATCTCATCATATGGATATGAAAATAAATTTTTTGAATAGAGATTTAGATGAGAAAATTTATATAAAACAACCTAAATGATTCATAAAAAATAAAAAAAGAAATTTGGCTTACAAACTAAGAAATCCATTTATAACAATAAATAAGCTTCTAAACAATAATATGTATAATAATAGTGTAAAAAATTATCTCAGAAAAGGTATATTAATAGGGTATATTATCTCAGAAAGCGTGTATTTATTCATCTAGCGATATACATATTACCATAGGTAAAAAATTTAGTCAAAACTAGTGTCCTAACAATGACTTGGAAAAGAATTAAATAAAAAATACTTCTTATATATACGTAGTTGAAAGTTTATTATGCTTAAGCTTATACTAGACCAAATATTAGTTTTCAATAAAAAATGTTAGGTAGATATAAAGTTACCCATAAATGGAATATCGAAAGATTATAAACAAAGTAATAAGATATCTACAAAAATAAAAGAATTATATACTTACATAAAAGAGATCAAATCAGCTTAAAATGATGAGACTTTCATATGTTGATTTAATAAATTACCTAAATAGTAGGAAGTCTACTTTAGCTAGAGAAGTAATTTTCAAGAATAGTATAATGTAAATTACATTATTGAAAATAGAAGTTGATTTTAAGTCATACTTTGAGGTTACTAATCAAACTTTATAACTATAAAATTTTATCTCAGATATGGTTAGACTCAATTGTCAAGTCGTTAAAAATATATTTTGATATTTTATAATAATTTTCTTCTCTAAAAATGATAAGTACTTTAGTAGTTGTATACATTATGGTATAAAGTACTTGATAGTTAGAAAAAGAATATAGAATTAACCAATGTCAATGAGTTTCATTATATTAATTATTGATCCATTTGGTAAGGTATTACAACCTAAGATATATATATAATTAAAATTATTTATTTTTTAATGGACATCATAAATCATATTATATATAATTAAAATTATTTATTTTTGTTATCCTATTTATATTTATGTATGTATATATTACGATTGAATGTGATAATAGGATTATCTTAACAAGATAAATTATATGGGTCATTGTAAATTACATTGGGAAAGACTAATAATATTGTGGTAATGTATATATTACGATTGAATGTGATAATAGGATTATCTTAACAAGATAAATTATATGGGTCATTGTAAATTACATTGGGAAAGACTAATAATATTGTGGTACATAAAAGAGAGTATAACATTAATGATATCTAATTATTATGACTTGCATTATTAGTAAGACTTAATATAGTATTATTATATTTATTGAATTTATTGGTTTGTTTTATAAAATTTATAGCCACATGGAAAATGATTCTCAAAATTTTTAAAATCTAATTAAAAAATATTTTAAAATAAAATTTTATTTTATTTATTATGATTTTATATTTTTAATATATTATCAATTAATAAATAAAGTGGGAGAATGTTAGTAGCCCTATTTAATTGAATAAGATATATTATAGTTTTGATTGAATTTTGATTGGGGTTATCGGTCAATAAAAAATCTAATTATGAAAGAATTTTTTATTAGGGATGATCGTAATGAGAGGGATTATTATAATTGTTTATCTTAGATTATCTGCTCTCGTCTTTAAATGATATGACTTCGTCAAGACTAAATACAGAAGAGAGATTATAGATCTACTCTCATATTTTTTAAATTTCAATTTTATTATTTATAATAGTCCTATAAAAGATAAAAATTAGAGGAGAAGACAAGTCTAGTTCCTCTTATAATCTGCTTTAGGTTAGATAACAATTCGTTAATTCGTTTATAGATCAAAAGAAGGATATTCTAAACAACATTGAGAGATACGGATCTTAAATTTAATTTATTATTGTTTGATTTAAAATTAATTATTTTATATAATATTAACATGATTATAGCTCTTATGTTTCCGGTAATAAATGAAGCTATACTTTTAGGTTCAATCAAAGAATACAATGCTAGTTTAAATTCTCCCTTTTTATTTTTAATATATGTCAATATACCCTATTCTAGCTACATGTTAGGTGGTCAAATGATCCGTGCCCTTTTTAGAACTTAATCCGATAGCTTGATTATACTTTGGTCTTCTAATCAGTATTTGGCCGAGTGTCATCTGCCAAGATCTGTCACCACCTTATCATTATCCACTTCATCTGATCGATGGATTTCACAACCAATATATCTATATATGTGTGTCCCTATTACCTCTTTCAAATCCTGTACAAAGTAAGCAGCTGGAATAAGGACGCATGTCGTCTACACAATTTGGGTCATAAGTTCAAATAAATTAAAAAGAGAGAGAGTTAGGGTTGTGAAGGGTGCAGCGTGCACAGCGGACGTGTGCAGCAGCGACGACGTGCAGAGAAAAGAAGAGAGAGAAAAAGATTAGGTTTCTGAGTTTTCTGCTTGACGATCGGTGGCCAAACGTTGTCAGTTTTAGCCCAAATTTTATGTGGAGAATCCTTGCAGCAAACTCTACAATCCTAACGGTGTTGATCTATAGTTTACCCTCTCTGAGGTACTTTTCTGCTATATCCACTTTGTGAGACCTAGAATTCTCTTTTGAGGAGATCCATTCTATGTGATGATGATATGCTATTCTTGAGTCAAGATCTATGTCCTTGATGTTATTGTGATCCTCTAGTTTTCTAGAGAAGATTTATTGTAAATATGTTATCATTATTATTGATAGTGGAAGTTTGAGGTGGACTACGGTCCCGTGATTTTTCCCACATTGATTTTTCCACGTTAAAAGATTTGGTCTCACTGTGTGATTGATTATTTGCTCTATTGTTTATGCTGTGCTGGTTGATATTTGCATTTAGATATCTGAGTTGGTATTTTGATGAGAAACCCATTTTAATACAGGGAAAAAATTATTCCGCTTTAACAGATTTTTCCCAACAGAACGCATGTCAATACTAATTGATCCCCACTTCAGCCCTGATGTAAGCATGAAAGCAAAACCTGACTCATCCTGTCGGAGATTGATACGTTCATCCAGGATATATAGACCATGTTATGTCTTTGGTTTTACGTGTTGTGAGTCCATCAATGGTGACTTCATGCCTCCTGTAATTAGCGTTGAAGAGATGGTCATCGAACTATTTAGATGACCAACCTCTTGTTTCTTTACATGCGGTGTAAGTTATATGTGAAAAATCCTTTTCTGGATGATTTTATTATTTTATGCTGCATATATTTGTCCTGCACAGTGGTTTTATGTATTTAAATATAAATATATATATAGTTTTGTCTACTTGTTTTGATTAAGGCATTTGTGTTGAGTGTAGGTTATGCAACATATTGATGCTGCACTGTTGTCACACCCAATCAGGAAGCAGTTGATGCTTATTTTTCGAGTGATAGGGGCATCATTAGGTGGTGCTGCGAAGAGGACATTGGCATGTTCTTTAGGGCATATTTACTATGATCATAGGATCATATATCATGTATGATCAGTGTTAGATGATGAAGAAGACATTGCATTTTAGGGACAAGTTTATTCCCAATCACATCTTGAAGAAACAAAAAACCATCTTAGAGAATTTAATGCTACAATATCATTTTTCTTTTTACATGTTCTGAACATGCCATCAATGTCATCTTTCAATCTTAGAGATCCTTAATAATGGATCCATGATTACATGGGTCACTCTCAGTCTCAGTCCTCTCTCTTTGACAGAGAACAAAGGGAAAAAAAGAAAAGAAAAGACAAGCCATAAGGAATCACAGATCATTTTCCACTTGTCCTACTTTTTTTCTCTCGTATTGAATTGGGAATGCTGTGGACGCAAAGACTTCCTTTCATTTCCCCCACCTGCAATGTCTTCTTGCATTTGAACTTATCAGTACCCTATTTAAGAGAATATTCTGCTGCCATGCAAGATCAAATGACCTGCTAGTTCTGCAAGCAAGTCCAAACATTTCAGTGGCTACAAGTCCAAACTTTAAATGCCTCCCTGGATGTGCCTAACTGATGCCCCTTATATCACTGAAGGAATCACTGATGGCAACCTGAAACTGGTGTAATAGTCTCACTGATGTCCAAAACAAGAGTCTCATGTGCTCCTTGGGAATCAACTACATTAACTAATGTTGGATTATGTAGATGATCCATGAAACATTATTCTATGTAGGTCAACTAGTCACAGTACTCTTCATCACTTTATTCTACGTAGTCCATGCAAAAATGCTCCTGGAGTTTTAATCCAGACTGAGGTGGAAGTCTCCATTAGGATCTCCCAAGATGCCAGGAATTGGGATTCTTTTCCAGTAATAATATTGTAAATCAAAAGAATCCTAATTTATGCACCAAATTAATTTTATGTTATTTTCATGGAACAAAATTTTATCGCCTAATAAAATTTCATTTATAGCAAACATCAATTTTTTTATTTTCCTGAAAAATGCTTCCGACCACAAGAGAGCTGTGATCGCGGTGCTTTATTTAAAGCAGATCGAGCCGTCCACACCGCTTTCACGTGGCGATCGAATCCGACCACGTGACGCCGATGCTGATCCCCACTTCTCGCAGAGAGACGCATGCGGCCGGAAAACGTTTCCCGTCGCGGCTCGGGAATCGATTCCGGTTGTCGGGAAAGCGTTTTCCCATTTCCGAACGCAAATCCGGAAGCCCCATCACCCGTTCGATGGCCTTCCGGTCTTGCCCGGGCTGTCATTGGAAGGAACTGGTGGGCTCATGAGTCCTTCTCATCGGGGTACGCCTGAGGGTATTCGTAACATCGATCGCTTGGAGTTTCGTGCGTCGTACCATGGACCCCACTGATCGCACGGCCCTGATTGCTTTGCCGCTCGAGATTGACAAGCCGTGAACAGGGCCAAACATAGGAGCTCGTGAAGCAAGCCTCGGATTTCCCGACGCGTGTCAGCAGATGGCGAAGTTCCATTTATGCCCTCGTCGGGTAAGCTGCATGGTTGATGTGATGATAATTGTATGATTGATGCCATGCGCAGGCCGAGGTAGGCATCAGTGTCCCATCCATCTACGTCATCAAAACATCATCACCGAATCCACTATTCATATAAATATATTCCATATAATTCTCACTATTCTTTAGGAGAAGTTTATGATGCTATATAAATCCCTAACGACGGCTAAGATTATTCTGAAACATTTCGGATAATCGAAATCTAAGAAAAATTTGATGATGGATTCTTCGCTCGATCACCATTGCCAGTGGTTGTCAGCGGTTCTCCTCGTTGATTGCAGACAGCAGTTGTCATCCTCTGTATCCTAATTTGCTTAGACCAAACTTGGCGCAGCTATCGATGAACAGAAGAAGCTCATTATTATCTGATTAGTCCAATTCTTCCTCTGTGGCTCGTTGGCCACAAGCAAGATGGCATTTTTAAGGTCTCTGTCTTCATAATGTTATAGATAAGAGGCCAAAGGGCATAGCTTTTAAGTCATTTTCTCAAATAGCTTGCGGGCACCGATCGACAACCAACCGTCGCTTTCGCGTGACGGCGACGTCTCGGTAGAAAACAAAAGGAAGAATTCCCGTTATTTATGGCACGTTTAAATGCCAGAGGCAGACGCTGCAAATATACCCAAGGTCGGTGGCGACTGCGCCAATCGATTGTTCTGTAGGCATGTTGCGCTCTTGAGTGGGTGTGCTTCGCTTCACTCTCTCGCTTCGCGGTGTGCGGTCGAGCCGTTAGGGTTGCTCAGGTTGGATCTCTTAATCGCGTGCTTCTTGAATTTGTGTGGTTGCTTTTGGGTTTTTCTCGTTGGAGTGTGCCTTACTGGGATTGACGTCGGTGTTGGTGTTCAAGATTCGATCTTGGGCTGTCCACTTGGCTGAATTAGGCAATACGTCGAAGATCTTGGGGCTTTCTTTTGTTTTATCTGATTCTTGGCTCAAAGGTTAGGGTTTTTGTCAGACACTTGCGCATTTAGGTTGGCTTGGATACCTGCAATGGTGTTTTAGATCATGTTGAGCCTGAATCTTTCTGTTTGAAATTAAAAAAGGGTTTTTATCTGTATTAGACAACATTTCACCTTTTCTTTTCATAACTGCAAATTTGTGTAGTGATCCGACATATTTTGGAAGTCCATTTTGTTGGTCTTCCTAGCCTGGAAAATTGTTGCTTTCGTGGATGTAGGATTTGGCACAGTGCTTCTTTCGTAGTGTATATTTGGTTGATTTATTTATTTTTAATTGAAGTGAGAAATAGATGTGCCTTTTTAGTTCGGGCAGAAGAGGAAAAAAAAGAAGTTTGATTACACTGCAAAGAGAGAACCTTAATTACGTTTCAAGATCCTGCTGGTTTCACATACTATGTTTCATTTTTCTTTTCTTTCGTGATTCTTTGGTTATTATTGTAATTTTATAGCTGAATTATTGACCATATGCTTCTTCCTATATTTTTTTCTCAAAGGATAATAAGGAACTAAACTAATGTGCTCTGTCTCTTGACTGATTTCTGGACATAAAATCTTTTTAGGTTTGAAGTTCCAGCTTATGTTTGATCATGCTTTTTGCCTCAAATTGTTGTTGAGATGAGGTTGTAGTTGCAGTTTCCATTCGGCTTTCTTTAGGATAAGAAACTTGAACAGCAATGGATAATTCATGGGAACAACCACTGGAATCGACATTGATAATAATCGTAGAGGGCCTTGGATATTGGCCTTTTCTTTTAATTCATTAAAGAAACCAAATCAAATTTAGGATGCTCTGAAACCTTATATGGTGAATTGCTGCGAGCAATGGAATTGAGACTCATGGTCATAAAAGAAGAGTCAGTGACTTATTTCAATCGAGCTGCAGGTGTCACTTTATCTGTGGAACAGATAGCTGACTTAGCAGCATTTTGATGTGAGAGATTCGAGGTACATTGTCAAAGATTTACCACAGAACATAACCTGATACTATCTAGGCATAGAACAGGAACATCATGGTCACTAGAAAATATTCTTCTTGACCTTTCCAGCCTGTGATTTGCCTAAATAACTAATTTTGCTTTCGTTAGATCTGAATTTCTGAAAATTAACCACCTGTTTTATGTTCTAAAGCCATAGATACATCAGAATATCTTGGCACTATACCTCTTGATACTCTTGTCTACTCCCCATATTCTTTCAACAAGTACTCCAGACACTGATGACCCAAAAATTTCATATTCTTCTCAAGTCTGCATCTGTCATATTTCAGGTCTAGCAGATTCAAGCAGTTCTGTGAGGTCAAAGCACTACATATTGATCCCTCTTTTCTTATTAATCATCATTCTCTTCTCAACTTTAGCTATAATTTCGGTACTTTTTGCAGTTTTACTTGTGTTATCTGTTTGTTATTCTCCCTGTGGTTTTGTAAGTCTATCTCTTTGTTTCTTGGGTTCAGGGATCCTCTGTTAAAATACTTGTCATTGATCAGAAGTACAACCGATGGAATCCTCAATGATTTCCAATCACACAAGGAAAGACTCTGAGGATACTACAATAGAGTTTGGTAAAGCAACAAACTCTATTAACATTGGCATCTCACCAGTCAAAATTGCACATGCCGAGCGGCAGAGCTCAACAAAAAGTGAGGAGTCCTCTGAGTCTAGTGATGAAGTTCAGGCAATTACTGAAAGAAGTCGACCTATTATAAGATCTGCAACTCCTAGAAGATCTGCTTCTCCCATGCGCCGAGTACAAATAGGAAGGTCTGGATCTCGCAGGTCTGCTGCATTGACTATTAAGAGTCTCAATTACTTTCCTACAAGGGAAAGAATTGCATCCAACAGGGATGAAGATGAAAACAGCAGCAGGGATGAAATGACAGAGCAGCCAACTAAGAAACCTGAGAACATGGTAAGAAGGATGAGTGTCCAAGAGGCAATTAATCTCTTCGAAAGCAAACAGAAAGATCAAAATTTGGATGTCCAGAAAAGAAGAGCTTTAGGAGAAGTCTCCAGTAGTACCAATAAAGCTGTCTTAAGAAGATGGAGTGCTGGAATGAGTGAATCTCTAACTCGTTCTCAGGAAAATGCTTCCGAGTCCACATCACAAGACACTAGTGCCAATTTGGTTCTTGGGGTTGGAGATAATAAATTGACTGACGTGAAGGTGGAGTCTGATATTCCTCCAGGTAATTTTAGTGCAACTGAATCTGACATTGTTCAGATTGTTAAATCTCCAAACTTAGAGAAGGATAGTTCTCCTGGGCTAGTAATATCTGGAGCTCAAGAAAGTGATGACAGAGCAGCTGCCTCAGCTGAGTGGAGTAGAAGGAAAGAAGAGGAACTTGATCAAATGCTAATGAATATGATGGAGAGAAGGCCTGGCAATTACCGAGGCGCTAATGGTGGTTGTGGTGGATCTCTGTCTGTCTCGAATGAGCAGAGAGGCGATTTTTATAGTCAGTATAAGGAGAAAAGGGATGAGAAACTTAGAGCAGAAAACGTCAATAAGCATCCGGTGATGGAAACACAACTTAAGGTGTTACAAGAAACCCTTAAACAAAGCAAAGCAGATATGGCCTCAAAATCTGGAGTCTCTACCAGGAAACTCGACTGGTCCGGTAATTCCCAACAACCCCGAAGAAATTCATCTCCACCGGTGTTACACAAGAAAGAAGATTCAAAAGCAACAGCAACCAGAAAATCTTTGCCAAAAACATCATCTTTGCCAACTACACATGCTTCATGGTCATCTGGAACTCCCCTAAAGGCAAGTGGAGTCCAACAAGCTAAAACTTCTCCTAGAGTGACTTCTGCTAATGCCAATCTGAGCCGCCGGAAGGCCCAGCCCACAGCTTCTCCAACCCCACCAAGCTCCAAAACTGAAAGGACATTACATCAACCAAAAGGTAAGTTGGAAGCCAAAACTGATGTCAAGCCAACTTTAGTAGTTCAAGGAGAAAAGAAGCAGAAAACAACACCAAGAACCCACAAAACTCTGAAAGCCAATGCTCCATTACCTCCTGAAGATGATTCTGGTACAGCGACAGCAAAGCCAAGTTTCTACAACAAGGTCACGAAGAAGAGTAGTGTTGTTCCTTTGGAGGCTAAACCCTTCTTGAAAAAAGGCACTAGGACTAGGCCTGGTGTTGGTCCCATGATAACGAAGACCAAAGTTGCTCAGTCTGATGCTTCATCAAAGATAAGTGACACTATTAATCAAGCTGAAGTAAAGGAGCCTATACCTAAGATCACTGAATCAACTGCTAAGGTAGTGGAGGTTGACCTTTCTCAACAAGCAAATGATGTTGATGCAGATTTAGATACTTTGCTACATAATGATTTAAATGTTGGAAAAACAGAAACTCTAGATCAAAGTTTAGCTGAAGTGGATAATGGCTTGAAAAACTCTGTAGAACCTCCTGTTGCTGAGATCCAACCTGATGAGAGTATAGGCATCTCATCAGCTGCTTGGGTGGAAGTGGAATGTGAGGAGGTTTCCACGGGAAATGGCACTATTTTATTTGAAGCCTCTGTCTCCACCATGTTTGCACCACTGCCACTATCAAGCCCATGTGTCCGACATTCATTATCCCAAATGCTTCAAGCTGATAGCAACGAACCAGAGGTCATCGAGTGGGGAAATGCTGAGAACCCTCCTGCAATGATCTATCACAAAGATGCACCCAAAGGATTGAAAAGGCTATTAAAGTTTGGTCGTAAGAGTAAGGGAGAGGCAAATGTGACTGGTTGGGCCAGCCCATCTGTCTTCTCGGAAGGAGACGATGATACAGAATATTCCAAGAATTTGGATACGACGAGAAAAACGGCCCTTCAACCCAAAAGCTATGGCCAGCAGAAAACCATGCCTGATGAAAGCTTGTGTGATGGAAATTCTAGTAAGAGGGCAGTTGAGTATCATGGAGTTCATGATGTCTTATCAGGTACAACAACAACAACACACCTAATTATTGTGACCATCAAGTTATTTTAGTTGGCCATAGCCATCTCCAGAAAAGTTAAAAATATGGTATTTATAGATTATTCCTCAGGATGTTAGAAAGAACAAATTGCAGCATGCAGCACTAAACATTAATGTTGTTACATGGTATTCTAACTATGAGAATAAATAATTAAGCATTGGTCTATTGAAGAAACAGATCATATGTTTTTTTAATCAAGTGAACTGATGCAAAACTTATAGCTCCATGCATCATCCTGGGAACACTGAATAAGCAAACATTTAAGCATTTTGCTACACCTATTTGATCAATCTTGCTGCTCAATTTATTTGATTAGTCTGTTCAGTGGATACTGCCAGTTAATGATGCATGCTAACCCCAAGTGGTTATGTCTTCCGATGAGGCACGGCCTAGTAAATCCAACTATTTTAAGCACAACTATGTGGTGTGCTTTATTATTATTATTGTACATATGCTTTGTGAATGCTTGTGCAGCTCTATGAAACGATAGCAATTATATTTCTTCAGGTTCTGACAAGTTTCAGGAATGCCATGTTTCATCAACAGCTACCTCGACTAAGGGTAAAATTTCGATACAACAAATTCATCAGTCAATGTTCCTAAATTAAATGTTTCCTTCAGTTTCGTGAGCTCTTAACAATATTTGCCACCACTTCCAGCAACCAGGTCATTCTTCTCTCTCTCGACATTTAGGAGCAACAAATCAGGTGAAACAAAGTCTCGATAGTTCACAAAGCTACCAGTGATAGTGGTGACAAGTTCCTTTGAGGATAGCGCCTGTCAGTGTCTCGCCCTGTTCAACCACACAGAGGCAAGCTTTGGTTCGAGGAATACACATGCACATTCACCTATGATAAGGAGGGTCAAAGTTGTTTTGTTGCGTCTTTTCCTCTCTTCTTTAGTGTTTTGATCTTCAGGTAGGTGATATTGTGCATATGAACAATCTTAGAGCAGAATTAATATGCTCAGGATTAATGTGACTAATGTAATGTCTTGTTGCAACAAACTCTTATATTGTATATCTCTGGATATTTGCCTCTGCCTGATCAATGAACAGCTGAAATTGTTGAAGCTTTGATGATTCGTATTTCTTGGTTAGCCCATATTTCTTTCATTTACACCATGAAAGAAGCTTAAAAGTAGTGCAAATTGATAGTACGAGGGGTTGGTCTCTGCTGCTGCTCTCTCTTAGGCATACACACATTTATCCAAGAAAACCTTTAGCTGCTGCTCATGTGAAGGCAGGTGCATTTTGGAACCGAAGACAATTGTGATTGATACAGTGTGCAATGTTCAAGTCAGCCAATCCATGGAAGAGAGAAGAAGAGATCGCAACGATAAGGCTTAAACTCGATACACTGCTTGGGTTACGTATAGAATTTAAATAGCCAAAAGCAATAATCTCAAAAGCTCAGAGAGGTAAGCAATGGGTTTGATTGACTGGTAGGATATCTGATGCTTAGGAATATGGGTAAAGGAATGGATTGGTAATGATGGCTAAAGGATGAGAGAAAGGTCACTTTATCTGCCACATTTCCCAACTACTATTAATTAGCATTAATAAGAGTGATGAGATAAAGGATGTGCCTACAAATAAAGAATAAATTGACCATATAATATCTAAGGATGAATGTGTTTATCACTATGCCCAATGGAGTGCATTAATTAATTAGTGTGGAAAAGGTAAAAGATTTTGTGCTTTGGAATGTGGCCAAAGAATAAATTGACCTTAATTCCTGAGAATGAAAGGATTCAATTAAGAGAACAAATGTTTATGTTAAATGGAACTCAAGTAAAACATCCCACCTGTTCATATCTTGATTTGCTATATATAGATGGATAGATATGAGGTGGACTATAGACAAACTGTTCATCAGATTTAGAGGATAAAAAGATTTCTGAATTGATGGCAAAAGTGCATTTGTCACCTAAATATGTTCCAATCTTAACAGAAGGTGGTGAGAAGAAGGAAGATGAGGAAACTGAGGAAACTAATCCATTCAGGTGGATGATTGAGGGTTTCTCTACCCTTCTAAACCATACTGCAGTGACGCACCGCTCTGGGAATTTCGCAGCTTGTGGCTTCACCTGGTGAGTTCGAGTTGGGTCCTTTCTCACTCCCTTGCTTCTCATTACCAACGATAAAACATGTAATTTGTGTGCAATCTTTACTCACTGTTTCAGCACGATTGGGTTAATGTGGCATGTCAACCTGAACTTGCTATCAAGCTGAGATGCTGCTCTTGAATGATTCTGCTTATCTATTTTCTTCCTTTAACTGTTTTTTCATGTGGGAATGCTTCTTCAGCATGTTATGCTGCCAAAAACCTGATTCTTTCATATTTACTTTTGAGTCTTGAGGCGCCTCAAGACACTTAGAAGGTGTATGATCTTTTGGTTTTGTCAGCCATGATTTACAATCATCTGATCTTTTTACAAAATAAAAAAAAATTAGTTTCAACACCGATATATTCCATTGAATCATATAATGCTTGTAGAAATACTAGCGGACATCTAAGAATTCAAGACACACTTGCAGGTATTTGCAGCTGGAAATAAAATCGTCTGGAGAAGATGATGAGAAATCTCTCTATCTTTACCTATTCTCAGTTGAAGTGTCGTCTGATACTGGTGCGGTGGTCAAGGCAACCTACGAACTGTTGATATATGACCAGTTATACGGGAAGCACATACAGATCAAAGGTAACATCTAAACCAATAAGTTATATGGCAGAATTTGTTAGATATCTGGTACTTATTTGCATATGTTGATGGACATGCATTTCTAAGGAAATATAGAAGACATATAGCTATGAAGACATAGATTGAAAGCGGTATTTTTTATCACAAACTATGTAGCATACAAATATTACCCTGAGTATTATGTCTAAAGCTTCAATCCACCTTTCTTAAGGGCAAACAAGATTTGGATAATCATTTTCTTTATGAGGGCTGTGCTGCAATGCCTTGATGTTATTTCATGGCACTTTTATACAGTTGGCAGATGTAACTTATATTGCTATTTGTCGTAACAAGTATACATACTTGAGTTCAATATTCTTGATTGCTTAGATGCTTGTGTAACAAATTTTGTTTGCTAGCCCATGTGTGGAGTATTTTGTACCAAAAAATTTGTTGGATTTGTTTCCATGTATCAGCTCAAGCTTTCAGATGAATGACTGTTGTTTCGTAATTTAACTAGCATTTTTATGCGAGCAATTTTTAAAAGCTTGAACCATTTTATTCATTAGTGGCTATTTGGATCTTCAACATTCTCCAGGTGGCTCCAAATTAATCCCAAGCATATTCATTTTATACCTTAATGTTCATTTCTGTGTGCTGCTAAACCAACATAGTTTATGGATTTTTTTTAAGGTAGAATCATCTTTGTTGTTGATTGATTTAAATCCTTTGCATAAAATGCGTTTTCTCTTTAGTATTCTCTGTGTTAACTTATTTGTTTGTTTTATGAGTTCTTAAAAAAATTGGCAACAAAGTTGAGATGTATGTCATACCTGGATATGTTTCTCAGAAGAGATTTATATGTTGTATCTTTATAATATTTTGAAGCTTTATCAGTGTGAAGCAAGCAATCTCACTCTTTGATGACTCTGTTAACGTAGTTTTGGTGGTAATAATAATGCTCCATGGTAATCTCATGTCCAGGCGAAGACTATTTCCATGGCTCATCTCGATATGGATTATGCTTTATGGTCCCCTTAAAAAAATTCAATGATCCGAAATCTGGACTACTAGTCAATGATTGTTTCATTTTCGGTGCTGAAGTCATGGAGGCTCTATCATGCAAATTAGGACGAGAAGGTGTCTCTGAGTGCTTGACCCTGAAGAAGGAAATAACCCCTCAAACATATACATGGGTGATCAAGAATTTCTCGAAACTGGGTACAAAGCAAGTTTCTGAAGTTTTTACTTCAGGGGGTTACAAATGGTAAGTCTGCAATCAGACTGCACATTATCTGTTTTGACTAAATTATCATTGAATAATTCTCTCAAATGTTTATTGGTCCAGCTAGTATTTTAATTCCATTCTTGATCTTTTGTCTACATCTATTTTATCTCCCTATCGTTATTCTGGTTTTTGATTTTTTCATCCAAAAGCATTGAGCTGTCTTTGTTGATTGCTAAGAACCATGAGCTGGGTTCAGTTTTTACTTTTTAAACTATGAAGTTCTTGGTTTTTCCTCACTAATAGTAAATAATTAAGTGGGTTTTTCCTTACAAGTGGTGTTGCTAACCTATGAGCTCTGGACTGCCATATGATATTAACCACAGGATGTTTTTATTCTTGACATCTTCAGGCATATCGATTTATATCCAGGTGTTAAACCTTACCCAAACTTATTCGCTATGTTTGTGGTCCTGGATAAATTGGTCGCTTTTCCTTCCAAAACTCGAGTATATGTGGAATACAGCCTCTGCTTGGTGGACCAAATCAATGGCAAACATGAGAAGATATCAGGTTTGGTTTCGCTCGCTAGTTTTTTGCTTGAATCATTCATCTGATTCTACGTTTTTATTAAAAAAAGTCATTTGCCATGAAATCAGACGTGAGACAAATGGACTTATTAACTTGATATATCTATTATCTTAATAGCTCATATGCCCTAATAAAACTTGAGGATCACTGGTGCCTCAGTATCTTTCGTGATGTATATAGCTCTTTTTTACTCGAGTCCTTGTAATTTTCTTAAATATATTGCATTTGATATCAAGTACCTAAGTTAATAGTATGCAAATCCCAAACTTCTCCCACTTCCAATGTATGATTAATCTAAAATCTTGCTTTGTTTCTGCAGTGCGAGATCAATTTTGCTTGGGGAGAGGCTTCTGGCGACGTGCCATGCTTCTGAACTCGAAAGATGTACAAAATCCATCAAGGGGATTCCTTCACAACGAAACTTGCATTGTCGAAGCATCCCTTACTGTTCTTGGAAATGTCAGCATTACTTAGAACACTGGTGTATTACCCTTTGATGACTTGTTTATTAATGTTTCAAGAAAACCACATGTCGACCTCTTAGATTAATCCTATTTTGAAGCTTTATCAGTAGGAAGTAGGCTGTCTTACTCTTCGATGCCACCGTAATCATATTATCGGTGGTAATAATAGTACTCCATGGTAACATCATGTGCTGGTGAAGTCTAGATACTTTCCATGATTCTTCTCAATGTGGATTATTTTGTATGGTCCTCTTCAAAAAATTCAATGATCCAATATCCTGACAATGTGTCATGCAAATTAGGACAAAAAGGTGTCTCGAAGTGCTTATCCTTGAAGAAGTTATAACCCCTGAAACTTATACTTGGGTGATTAATAATTTCTCGAAACTGTGTGTAAAACTAGATTCTGAAGTTTTGACATCCAGGGATGACAACTGGTACATCCGCAATAATACTGCACTCTATCTGTTTTGACTAAATTTTCATTGGTCCATCAATTATGTTGATTCCATTTCTGCTGTTTTATCTAAATCGTTTTTAGCTCCTTGTCATTGTTCTGGTTTCTGTTTTTTCATCCTGAAGCATCGAGCTGGCTTTCTTGATTGCTAAACATCATGAGCTGGGTTGAGATTCTATGGTTGAATCTGTGTAGTTGTTGGTTTTTCTTCACCAATAGAAATGGTTAAGCTGGTTTTCTTGGTTGTTACCAATCGTGAACCAGGTTTGATACTCATATAAGTCTTGTTTCTAACCTTTGAGCTCTCGACTTTCATGGCTCATACACCGACCTCCTCGATATGTAATTGGTGCTGGATAATCCTCTTCCTTCGAAGACGAGAATGTATGTGGATTTCATTTTTTGCCTGCTGGATCATTTCAATGGCAAACATAAGAAGAATCCAGGTTGAGAATCCATTTGCTTTTATTTTTGCAGGGCAAAATCAAATTTTCCTCGAGGAGTTCAGTTGGGGATGGAACAGATTTTGGAGGGGAAAGATGTTCATAGTTCAAGTTGGATTTATTCGCAGTAAAATATGCATCGTCCAAGCATCCGTTTCTGTTCTTCGAGAAGTCAGCACACTATTTGAACAAGTGGAAAGGTATAAGAATTGGTAGGTGGCCAAAGAATCGATTGACCTCGATACCTAAGAAAGAATGGATTCAACGAAGAGAACAATAGTGTTTGTTGCATGGAAGCCAAGTAAAACATCCCAACTGTTCAAATCTAGATTTTCTATGTACATGCTCGTCTATATATAGAGATAGATTTGAGATGGATATAAGACAAACGACCTGTTAGATTTAGGGGATAAGTAGATTCCAGAGTGATGGCCAAAGTGCTTTCGTCCCGTTCTTCGACTTCACCTCGGTACGTTCCTATCTTAACAGAAGGTGGAGAGAAGAAGGCAGGTGAGAAGACTAATCCATTCAGGTGGATGATCGAGGGTTTCTCTACCCTTCTGAATCAAACTGCGGAAACACATTCCTCTGGCAACTTCGCAGCTTGTGGCTTCACCTGGTGAGTTTGAGTTCGGTCCTTTCTAAGTCTCTTGCCTTTCAGCGCAGAAAAGAATACAAACATTTGCCTTGTGCGTGAACTGTACTCACTGTTTCAGCAATGGTTTGGTACGTCGCTTTGTAGCTGCTGTTTAATCCATTCTGCTTATATTCTCTCATGAGTTAATTTTCCTGGAAGAAAGCTTCCTCGGCATGTTATGCCACTAAAAGCCTGCCTATTCGAAATATAATTGAACTTGAGGCCAAAACGCGTTCAAGATGTATGATCATTTGTTTCAGTTAACCATGATTTACAATCATCTAATCTTTTTACAAGAAGAAAATATAGTAAATGGTGTTTCAAGACGTGTCTACTGGTAATATCCCCATGAATCTTTTAGATGCTTGTATAACACTAACAGAGTGAAGTTTCATCTTAGAGTTCGAGAAACACTTGCAGGAAGTTGCAGCTGGAAATAAAATCGTCTGGAGAAGATGCTGAGAAATGTCTCTCCCTTTGCCTATTCTCAGTTGAAGCATCATCTTCTACTGGTTCGGTGGTCAAGGCAATCTACAAACTGTTGATGTATGACCAGTTATATGGGGAGCATATACAGAAGGAAGGTAACATCTAAACCAAAAAGTGATATGGCAGAATTTGTTAAATATCTGGTAATTATCTGCATATATTGATGGACATGTATTTGCTAAGGAAATATAGAAGACATAAAATCATGAAGACAAAGATTTAAAGGGATATTGCTAATCACAAACTATATAGTATACAAATATTAACCTAAGTATTATCTCTATAGCTTCAATCCACATTTCTTAAGGGCAAACTAGATTTGGATAACCATTTTCTTTATGAGGACTATGCTGCAATACTTTGATGTTATTGCATGGCACTTTTATGCAGTTGGCAGATGTAAATAAGTATATGCAGTAGAATTCAGTATTCTTGATTGCTTAGATGCACATATATAAATGCTTGATTGTTAGCCCATGCATGAGGAATTTTTATACTAAAGATTGTTGAATTCATTTCCATTTATCAGCTCAAGCTTTTAGATGAATGACAGTGGATTCACAATTTAACTAGCATTTTTCTACAAGCAATGGGCAAAAGCTTGACTCATTTAATTCGCAATTTTTTTTAGGAGGCTCAAAATTGATATTCCCTAACATGTTTATTTTATACCTCAGTGGGTTCTTTAGCTCAAGCAAGATAAAGCTGAATATTCTGATTACCGCATAATGCAACTGAAAATGCCAAATGCTCTCTTGAGTGTTTTTTGTATTATCTTTTAGAATTGTCGCATAAGTTCTTAAACATATTATCTACAAAGTTGAGGTGTATGTATGCTGTAACTAGATACGTTCCTCAAAAGAAAATTATACGTTGGATCATAATAATTTTTTGAAGCTTTATCGGTAGGAAGGAGGCCGTCTCACTCTTCGATGTCACCATAATCATAGTATTGGTGGTAATAATAATGCTCCATGGTATTATCATGTGCAGGTGAATGCTATTTCCATGGCACATCTCAATATGGATTATGCTGTATGGTCCCCTTAAAAAAATTCAACGATCCGAAATCTGGACTACTAGTCAATGATTGTTGCGTTTTCGGTGCTGAAGTCATGGAGGCTTTTGCATGCAAATTAGGACGAGAAGGTGTCTCTGAGTGCTTGTCCCTGAAGAAGGAAATAACCCCTCAAACATATACATGGGTGATCAAGAATTTCTCGAAACTGAGTGCAAAACAAGATTCTGAAGTTTTTACTTCAGGGGGTTACAATTGGTAAGTCTGCAATCAGACTGCACATTATCTGTTTTGACTAAATTATCATTGTATATTTCTCTTAAATGTTTATTGGTCCAGCTAGTATGTTAATTCCATTCCTGATCTTTTATCTACATCTATTTGATCTCCCTATAGTTATTCTGGTTTTTGATTTTTCATCCAAAAGCATTGAGCTGTCTTTGTTGATTGCTAAAAATCATGAGCTCGGTTGAGATTTGAAGTTTGAAACTATGTAGTTCTTGGTTTTTCCTCACCAATAGTAATAGTTAAGCAGGTTTTCTTGATTGAAACAAATCATGAGCTGTGTTTTAAACTTTCTAGTGTTGTTGTCTGCCATAAGATATTAACCATAGGATGCTTTCATTCTTGACATGTTCAGGCGTATCCAATTATATCCAAATGCTAGCCCATACACAAACTTCCTTGCTATGTTCTTGATCCTGGATACTTCCGTTGCTCTTCCTTCCAAAACTCGAGCATATGTGGATTACAGCCTTTGCTTGGTGGACCAAATTGATGGCAAACATAAGAAGTTATCAGGTTTGGTTGCGCTCACTATTTTTCTGCTTGAATCATAGCTCAAATGCCCTTATAAAACTTCAGGATCAATGGTGCCTTAATGTCGTAATGTATGTAGCTCTTTTCTACTCCGAGTCCTCATAATTTTCTTTAATAGATTGGCTTTGATATCATGTACCCAAGTTGGTGATAAACAAATTCCAATCTTCTCCCACATCCGATGTAAGATTAAACTGAGAAGTTGCTTTGTTTTTGCAGTGCAACGCCAATTTTCTTCCGACGGTGTTGGTTGGGGATGGCACAAGTTTCTAGAGTGGAAGGATATACAAAATCCATCAAGGGGATTCCTTCGCAATGACACATGCATTGTCGAAGCATCCGTTGCTGTTCTTGGAGAAGTCAGCATTACTTAGAAACACTGGTGTGTTAGCCTTCAATGACTTGGTTATAAATGTTTCAAGAAAAACACGTCTACCTGCACATTTATCATAAAATTGTTGTATCTTCTTGTATGTATTCTGCATGCCAATTAAAACATTTATATCAAAAGGAAAATAAATAAAAAAGCAAATGCATTAAGATGGTTTATTCCTCAAATGATTACTCTCTCGGATTGAACATGATGGAATTTACAGGTATCTTTTGTATTGTCTTTCCTGGTTGTCAGATGAATTAGATGTTATCGGGTACTCGCTATCTATTCGATCCATTCAAGCTGGATTTGTGTAACCATTTTCTGGTTTGTGATGAACATGAGTAGATAATACATAGCTTAATCAAGTTTTTTACTCATATTTGGATTTAGATAGATTAAAATTAGCCGGTATCCTATTTGTTACCATTGAATTCAATTACAGGGAGGAAGCCAAAAAGTGATCTGATATCAAGATTCACAGGATCATATATCCTCAACTTATCTATGTGCTTCTTATGACATGTAGGGGAAGAGTTATTTAGTCAGAGCACATGAGATCACATCCGAGTGGAGAAGAGGGCAGAGAAAAGATAGAATGTCTTAATTTATTTCTTGGAAAAAAGCAAGAGGAACAAATAATGACAATCAAATCCTTTGTTTATTTGTTGATTTGTTCTGCACTTTGATTCCTCTGTTGTTTGGAACCATGAATGAGGAATCTGATTCAGTGAGATTGGATCATCTTGCAAGGATCAATTTAACAATTCATTTTGTGTGAAATAAAACATTTGACCTAAGGATTAGGCCAAGAGATTATGGTTGCAGCAACTTAGGTGATAATTTTTTTCTCATCAAATTAAAAATATTAACTCTGATTAAGCTTCATATCATCATGATTGTGTCTTGGAAAATACACAGTTGTGTTTCATCATTGTCAATGGAGATTTATAGCTGCCATTTTCCCCATCATTTGACTCCCAGTTTTCAGTGCTTCCACATACAAATAAATATAGATTACATCCCCTGAAAAATCCCAGCATTTTTTTTCTTGGAGAAAAAAGATTAATATCAGAGTTCTTAGCAGACTGAAAGTTGTCATAGTTATAATGACTGTTATGTATAACACTTACCCTTAGATTATAAGTAAGCCTTGCCAATCTCAATTACATACTTTCTTGATCTTCTTGTTGGCTCAGAAACAACTCATGGAAGGAACATCTCAAGCCCTCAATGAAACCTCTACTGTTTGCATACAAGTACATGCTCTCAGATGTTCTAGGAGTGCATGCTTCTGAATAACCATCTGACATAATTTTATTTTGAACCCTAAATAAATAGAAAACTTTAAATTTCTTTTAAACTGTTAGGTTATTCACCCAGCAATCACCAACCTGTAGTCTTTCTTCCAGAAACAGCACCAATCTATAGGAAACATCCTTGTTTTACTTGATATTTCACCATTTTTGTGCTTTATGGACAACCTCTTCCAAGAAAATTAGGTTAGAGCTCCAAACAATCATGGCCTCAGTAGAGTGGTATCATTGATAGGCTTAAATTTTTGTGCACACAAACATCTGTCACACAAGGATAATTATCCACAGCTGGTCCCACTCTATTGGGGGAGAAGTCCCATCACATCATCATATTGCTTTGACTTTGTTCCTTTCATCTCTGTTCCTTGTCATAAAGCTAATACCAGCTAGAAGGAGCAGAAAGAGAAGAATAAAAAGGCTAATAATTCAAGTTTCTAAGAGACTTGAATTGTGCCATTTTGAAGGAATTAATTAGGGTGACAAAAAGGACAGAAGTAATCTCTGATCCCAACTATTCACCTGCTTTTGTTTTTGGTACCAAATAGAGTGAAGATGGAAGAGAATGAACAGAAGCAGAAAGACATATACTCGATCTACACGAGAGAAGGAGGAGATGAAACCATTTGTAACTATCTGAGCATTTGTTTGTCTATATATTTGCCAGAATTGAAGATGGCAAAAGGAAAACAGAAGACCACTCAACAGCAGGCAAAATGATCACACTTGAGTATCGTTTTGTCAGTCATCTCCTCTTTGTTGTGGTACTTTTTCTGTGCTGCTTTTTTCTCTTACTGAGCTATCTCTTTACAGAATTCAGTCTGCTGTCTGTCCTTTCCTGTTTGTTGTTTGTGAGCCTGTAGAGTATTCTTGGTGGGTGGAAACCAGCAGCTGTGTGGTGACTGGTACACTATCAAGTATAAGTAGGGATGTAGTCTGGCTGATTGCTTGATTGCTGAAGTTGCAGCTTTCCGTGACTCAGCTGGAGGAGTTGGGAGTTGGGAAGGGGGACGCGAAGGTAGCTTGCACTATAAGAAGTTACCATCTGATTCATTACTGCTTTTTGATTCCAGAAAGCATTCAGAAATTGATGATGATGAACTCCCCAAACCCGCGAAATGTTTGATCGTATGCTTACTCTGGTTTATGGAGGGTTTCTTCACCCACCAGGCTACACCTCCAAGTCTACATTCCAATGGCTCCATGGCTGGAGAACCTGTGACATAAACCAGACATGGGTCGTGCTTTTCCATCTACCACAAGAAAACATTTGGCAGGAGTGTCGTTACCTCGGCATTTGGAGGAAGCATGATTTATGGGAAGCCATGTCGATGGTGGAAGTCGACGGTAGCAACGTAGAGGGAATTAGGTGGGCACTGCTGCTGCTCCCGTTGTTGACGATGGCAGCACTGGTCGCGGCGATGTCCGCTTCGGCGGCGGAGAAAGGATCGAGAGCGATGGACGATTTGGTAGGCGAAGCGAAGGGGCTATCCGGCAAGATGTGCTCGGCGCTGTGTCCATGTTTTGGGGACAGAAGAAGAAACAGCTCACTCAATCAGCACACGAAGAACGCTAACTTGTTAGTGCTTCTGCAACAGTAGAGAGAGAGAGACAATGGTCGAGTTGTTTAATGGTATGATACCTTTCATGGATATCGCTATCTTTATTGGGGTTCGCTTCAGCGTCAGATTCCTTCTTATCAGCAGGGTCGACTGTCTTTTTCTCGAGAAAACCATTGGAGCTGTTCATCTTCTGATCTGCTCCTACGATGCAAACAGGAGAAACTTGTGACAAAGAATCAATTAACCGATAATTAGATGTTCATCACGATCAAACTGACCTCCAGTCGGGGAGTGTTCTTGGCTGCTGCTGTTGCCACTGCCATTGCTCATTGTGTCGGCTGTAGGAATGGTGACTGCTGGAGCAGCATGAATGGCAGGGGAGTTGATGGAGGACGGGACGGAGGACGAGAGGCTCCGGTTCTTGAGATCGAGGAGCTGGAGGTTCATGAGTCGCCTGGCGTGCAGCTCGATGGCCTGCTGTAGCTCCAGCACTTGCTGCTGCTCCTCCAGCTTCCTCCGCAGCAGCAGCAGCTCTTGGCCGCTGCTGCTGTTGTTGTTGAACAGCGTCCTTGCTCCTCCTACTTCGTCCAGCTTTAACTTCGGTAAGAGCTAGAAGAACAAGCAGAAAGAGTGATACAATGTTCAGCTTAAGGATGAAGAATCTAACCAAGCTGCTGAAGGTCATATGCATCTCTAGATTCCAAGCCCGTGGGAGTCGAACACCCAGAAAAATTTCCCCTTTCAGTCTGATGCTGCTTCCTGAATGAGTTCACACAAGAACATTGATGATGATCGCAAAGGAGAGAGAGAGAGAGAGAGAGAGAGAGAGAGAGAAGAGTGCCTGCACTTGTCGGGGACTTTTCCCTTCTCCTTGTAAGGCTTGACGAGAACCCGCGCATCGCAGACGAAGTGGGGATTTCCTTTCGCCAAGATCAGCTTCACGGTCTCCGGGTAGACGAAGGTCACGAATCCAAACATTCGTTTTTGCTGGTACGGGATCCTCACATCCTGCACTGGCCCGTAGATACTTCGAAATGGAATGAAGCAGAGATCAGACAGATTTCAATTGTTGACTGAGGTAGGAAGCGAATGATCGAGACACAATCAACCTGAAATAGTTGGAGACATCTTCTTCGGTGAAAGTGCTGTCTGCAGGGAAGGTTAAGTAGATCTGCCTCGACCCCGGATTCGCCATCCCCGCAAGATCGCTCCTTTCCAGCCTCGTCCGCATCAGTGCCGCTGCCGCCGCCGCCGCCGCCGCCCTGTGAACAATCACAACACGTTGAAGAGACAGATGTGCTAATGTCAGCGCGAAAAATTTGCTACCTTTGGCTATCATTTTGCTGTTGGAGAAGGAAGTCGAGGCATTTGCTTGTCGACGATGGGGAGGACGGCAGCGAACCCAGCGGAGAGTAAGGGAAAGCGGACGCCGTGAGCTGCGTCGCGCCGCCGCTGCCGATTCTTTGGCTCTTGGACCTCAGCAGCAGGTCCGGGCACTGCTGCTCCACCGCCGCGGCGTTCTCGTCTGGCAGACCGTGGAGGAAGCGACAAGCAATACCGTCCTTGCAATAACCTCTGGCGAAATAGAGGCATGGCTTCCAACCTAACCCGGCGGCATCCGAACGGAGGGGGAGGTCGGCGGTGGACCAGCTCCGGCGGTGGTGGTTCCCGTTGACGCCCCATCCCATGCGGTAAGGAAACAGCAGTCCGTCACCGCTGCCGCTCGGGCTACGACACCCGATGTCTGGGTAGAAGTCACATCCGCCGGCGGCGGCAGCGGCTCTTGGGCCCATATGAAAGGAGTTGTCCGGACCAGAGCCGGCGGCTGGGTCGTTGAGGAAGGAGAGCTGGTCTTGGAGGTGGAACTCATCGACGAGAGGATCACCGGCTGTTGAGCCGCCGTTAAAGAACGGAGAGGGGCTGGGGCTGCCGGGGCTGAGGAGCTCGTCGGAGCCGTGGAGCTCGTCCAGGGACCCATTGAGGGCGCTGTTCGCTCTACCGGCGCGGGAGAAGACAGGCGGCGGAGCGAACGAGGTGGGGGAGGAGACGGCGAGCGAGGAGAAGCGGGAGGAGGAGTTTTGTCGGGCGAGGAGGCCCAGGGGAGAAGGGGAGGCTGCAGCTGCTGCTGGAGGAGTTGGGGGAGCAGGGGCGGCGGCGGAGGAGGAGGACGGAGGCGAAGGGGGAGCAGGGAGGCCGAGCTCCTTGCGAGCCTTGAGGACGACGGAGTGGAGGAGGGCCTCGGGGCCGAAGGCCAGGCGGATCATCTCCTTGTCGCCGTGCTCCTGGATCAAGATGTAGCCCATGATCTTGGCCGCGTTCTCTGCGTCCAAGCACTGGATCCTCGCCAACACCACCCTCGTCGCCTCGTACACGTCCATGAAGCTACTCTCTCGCTCGCTCTCTCTCTCTCTCTTCCTGCTCTACCCAAATTTATTTCTCAGCTACCATTGCAACACCCATATCAGAAGAAGAAAGGCAGTAAAAGCGAAGTATGTCTGTAAAAGGACTCACCAAACTTGTTGATAAAGACGACGATTCTCCACTTCAGTGTTCAGAGAGAAAAAAGGGTGCGTGGTTCTCGAAAACTAGCACTGACCGAGGTCTTCAACCCTTTCCACAGAAAGAGAGGGGTAAACACGGGGCACTCAGCCATTAATGGAGCTCTCTTCGGCCGCAACGCCACCGTCGGCTGTTGCTTCTCCCGGCATGCCCTTGGCGTTGTTTTCTGCCAAAAGAAATCTCTCTCTCTTTCTTGCGTTTAGTCTAACTAGGTAGATAGATAGATAGAGATATAGATCTAGATCTGCTCAAATAGAGGAGCACGTTCTCCCTCTACCACCTGAAACCTCTCTCTCTCTCTCTCTCTCTCTCTCTCTCTCCTCTTGTGAGGCCGAGACTTTTTGAGTGATGAGTCTACCTTCGCCCCTCCCCTCTCTCTCTCTCTTCGATCTCTCCTCCCTTTGGCTCCTCGTTCTCAACCTTGACAGCTGCTTTTATGGGTCTGCAGTGGTGACAGCGGTAAAACTTCCCTCTCAGAATCATCACTCGCATTACTCGGAGCCTGACGAGCTAATACGATCTCATAAGCATGGAAGATGGATCGGTCGCGTTCTACAAACGGGCAGTTGCCGTGGCAGTCGACAACAATATATTGATTTGGATATCATGGAATCCGAAACAGCCATGCAGCAGTAAGTACCGTGGCTGGTGGTGGTGGCAGTGCGTCTGCGTGCAGCTTTTACTGCGGCCTTTAGGAGCGTGACGCCGGGGGTTTTATAACCATCATGCACAGTGCAAACACATGTGGGCGAAGTCCTTTTGGCTTTCCTTCCTTTCCTTCATGCAGTAGTAGCAGCAACGTCGGTCTAAGGTTTTGGAGCTTTCCGCCCTTTCGATCTTTTTGCGTTGCGGAGTGCTGTCTCAGAGAGACTCACACGGGGAAGAGAACCCCCACCACCACCACCACCACCACCACCGGAAGCTCTAAAAGGACTCCGTCACGGACGCTGGTTTCTGGCCTCTGCCTCAGCCTCTGCCCGACCCGCACGTGCCTGTGCCTCGGCACGTGGGAACTATGAGGCCTCCTCTCTCTGTGGAATAGAGAGGGAAAATTAAATAAAAAATATCATTTTTTTCAGTACTGTGGAATCAACCAATAGAAAATGTGTCATCAAATCATTACAAATCGTATGCTTCTTTTGTTGATTTGAAAATACACAGTATTTTTTGAGTTTAGAAACTGAGAAAGTCTCAATTTTCTCGTAATTTATTCATATTTTTCGATCGGAAAGAGAGAGGTTAGGCAGGTGAGGGAGCTTTGAGCTGTGGCCAATACACTATGGTGGAGTTGTCACTGTGAGGAAGGAGAAGATAGCAATGTCTTCCTACTCTTTCAAACCAAAGCGATCAAATCCAATCCATATGTCCGATCTAATCAGGTGAGGTCCATTGTCTCCAATCACTCTACCCACATGTCACCATTTAGGATAACTCAAATTTATATTACAAAAATTTTATTATCAAATTCATAACAGCATGATATTTATATTAAAAATATATATAATATATAAGCTCAACAAGATCGAGCTCAAACTCAAGATAATGGTCATTTCTCTCTCCTAATAAGACTTAGATTCAGTACAATACGATAGAATGATCCTCTTGACTTATTTTAGACGTTATAATAGAAAAATAAAATATAGGATCATAATTATCTTTACTAATGGATGAAAAATTTTAGAGTAGACCAATAAGTTACATTATGTTTCTTCTCGGTAATTTACATAATGAAGTTTGTTTTATTCATAAACATTTATACTCAATTTGGCGAGTCATCATTTATTGTTGTTAATTTCGTAAGAACCTAAATAACATATTTTTTACATAAAGTATATTATCCCTTAAATCTTATTAAAATAATCATAAATATCATAATAATAAAAAATATCCCAAAAAAAGTTGAGGTTATTTAGCCTCTTATAAAATATGTATTTACTATTCGATAGATTATAAAAAATGGTATCATACAAATGCGATAGATTATAAAAAATGATGTTAAAATTCTGTGGACTCATATTCCAATTAGTACTTAACCAGTATGAACCATAATAGTTTCAGCATTTCCATAATGATTCTTGTCCAAGGTCATCAAAGTGGTTGTGATAGCACAAGCACACCATATCCCCATCCCAGCCCAAAAGGAAGAAACAAAGGAGTCACATCCCAACAGAGAAAGACAAGTTGTCTTTGTTTGGGAAGGTGAAGATTGAGGGAGATTGGTGGGGTTGTGATGCCTCCCTTACATTGAATGCAATGCAAACTACAAAAGAAATAAGCTAATGTGCTATTACTTCTCTTTGTGCAAGTTTGAGTCCCTCCTTAATGCCTTGTGTACCTTTTACATCACAAGGGTCCCATGAGTGAGACTCTTCTCAAGTGTAGGCCACTCCATGGGGACACTGGATTCAAAAAAACTGAGGGGTGCTTCACAAGGGCAAATGATGTCAATGGCAGTATCCAAAAGTAAGTACCCTCAATTCCAAGTACTATTTGGCCATTAGATCAAGCCATAAAACAGTCTGGTACACATCTCCTCATAAGCCCATGTCTATTAAGAGTTTTAAGTCATAGCTATCGGTTTGGTGCATCAACTGTGAACTAATCATTATATCTGTCAATTAGTGTTTGTGGTGATGCTTCTGAATTCCTCATGATATCAAACACAAATAATGCATGATTTGTCAGAGACCAAAGCTTGCACTTCATCCATCTAATTTACACTGTGATATGGAATTGACATGTTACTTAGATCTAATTTTAGTCATGTAGTTTCTTCTTTAATCTGTCTGTTTCATTAATTAAATTTCAGAACAATTACCTCCCTTTGACAAATTTAAATTGACAGGGTATAATCATTGGCTAATGGGTCTAAGTTGTGTTGCACAAGCATAAAAGTAGAAGGGGATAATGGGAACATAAAATCAATCAGAAAGATCCTCATTGACTGAGCAAGAGAAAGCCAAAGAAAATATACAAGCATGTATCCAATCAATAAACTTGAGGAAAACATATTCTGGAGAAAATTTCTATATTAGCTGTTCATGATTTCTCTGATATGCATGGATGTTTCTGAGGATACCTTCATTTTCCCTACATGAGTAGATCGATATGCTCATGTTCTTTTATGTTTCCAGTTCCTGATTCTTCTTTTGCTGCTGCATCAAAAAGGAATTTGGTTTTGTGACTCCAAATTGATGTGACATGATCACTTTTGTAGACACAAACTAAAGGAACACATGTGTCTGTGTTGTTGTGTTGGTGACCATGAATGTTTTCATGTTTCTTTGGTTTTACATTCAATCAATGACTGCAATGTGTACTCCAGTCTTACAGAGAATCTTGAGCTTGGCTCACTAAATTGAGTCCTTTGTCTCCATGCTTTGCATCACAACTTCCCTCTTCCACTTAAACAATTGAGATATCATAGCTTATTGAGTAGCAATGAACTCTATTTATATTAATTTTGAGCTCTAACTGTTTCCTATGAACCTCTATTGATCTACTTGTGCCTCATATAGATCTGTCTCCACAAAGAATCCATAGTCAATGCACACTGGCATCTGACCATCAATCTACAAGCTAGTAATCATTACATAAAACGCATGACAATGTGGATCAAACCACTGAGACCACTGTTGACATGTTCCTTACTTGTACAAAGAGAGATTATTTTTCTGAAGAAAGAGATCCATACATATTATTATCGACTTCAATCATTCATGCATGCTCTTCTTCCAGATTACCTCTCTCATGTTCCAGGATATATACCTAAACATGACAGCAAGCAATGGGTACATGATTTGATAAGATTCAAGCAGGAATAAAAGAAGAGAACAAGAAACAAGCTGCATGGGTTGTTGAGCAGTCTGCTCTAAAGAAAACGACGCCTCGCCGCGACTCCCGCTGACTTGCCGGTCCCTCACACATGCATGGTGGCCACTCTCTCTCTCTCTCTCTCTCTCTCTGAGAGTAAGAATAAAACAGATTAGATTTCATGCATTTCTGCTATCTGCAGTGAGCAAACACTAAAGAAACATAATAGGAGAGATTCTGCCATTTACCAACAGTCATAACATTAATAGCCAATTATAAGCTTTTATTTCCTTCATCTAGCATTTTATGATGATTAAATATGTTTGATGTGGTCCTCGTATGAACATTTTGACTAGGTTGGTGCTACCATTCAGACACTTTGTCTGGTCCATGATGGATGCTGCCCTAATCGCATGTTCTCCACATGAACGTAAAATATTATTGTCACATATATGGTTAAGCATGCATTCCTCGCATTGCCTACTGCCCTTGTAAAGCTCATCATCGATGGCAGCACCCATTTGCATTCCTACAGTCATCTGCTCAATTGATGGCACGATTAATTACTCTTCGCTGTCCTCCTCCTCTTCCTCCTGCTGCCCTTCGGCAGACTCCAAAATCGACTAGAAATTGATGGCACGATCAATTACTCTTCGCTGACCTCCTCCTCTTCCTCCTGCTGCCCTTCGGCAACTGCAGGAAGAGGAGGAGAGGTCAGTGCTTCGAGTGTTCTCCTGGTGGGGGGCTTCACAACATGCAGTAATTAATCGAGAGGAGGGAGATGCGATCTTTCGAACCCCAACAAAACCCTCACCGCAGTTTCAGCGCCACGTGAGGATGTCAGTCCTTGTCCTCCATGAACGCCTTCTCTCTCGTCCTGCAGTAACTGGAGCAATGATGAACCTTGAAGACCCTTCATCACTTCAAATAATGCATCACTGAATCCTTGATATTGTGAGCGGCAGCGACTCCGCACGATGGTGGGTCTCCCTACACACACCATTTCCGACTGCGAACACCATAAACATCAGGACAGGTGGGAGAAAGAACAGTTTGCGACTCTCCTCCTCACCTTTTTATCTATCTACTCAAGATTATCGAGTTACCTGATTCACTGCAAACTCTTCCCTCTTTCAGATGTTTTCTTCGACGATTAAATCAGTCAGCAGATCATGCGGGCATCACACATGCTGCCCACACTCATGTGGGGTTGTCCTCTTGTCCTATGGTCGAGCTTAAAATAACTTTCGAAAAGAGAGCTCACAGCTCCAGCACTGATAGAACCAATACAAATCTCCACCAAAAAGGCCACCCTATGGTACTTTAAAGCTGCAGCCTGTGGTGTGTGGATCATCTGTTTAGGTAAATGATTCCACTAGTTTGGCCTTCTTCCCTTATGATCTCTCTCATTCGCATCGGTGTCTCTCCACATCTTTAAGTTTCAGGTACTTCTTTCATCATTTGATATCTTTACTAGTAATCGTTCCATGTTTGTTCCTATAAAGCCACTTTAACATCAAACACACCCCACCAAACCCTAGAAAAATACTCCTTTGGAAAAGATACTTGCATGGAGAATCATTCATTCGGAAGAAATAGAATCTCATAATGCTCGATCGTATGGGCCTGTCACCCTCACAGACACAATCCTATCTTACATCATGAAAGCTATTTTACTGCCTGCAATCTTAAGGTAGCAGGACCACCATCACTTGCTTTACAAAACCCATTAGGAGAACAAAGAAACCGGGGAAAAGGCAATCCAGGACCAGATTGTCATCTGAATGAAGTGGCAACCGGAAGAAAGTTGCAGGAAAAGAAAACATCAAAATTTAGGAACCATTTGGATGTCATACACCAAAGATCTTGCTGGGAACAGGTGTTGGTTATGCTCTTCTTTTCATCAGGAATAGATTTAGGTGCTAATAAAATCATTTATCCATATTAGAACCCAATTATTCTGATAAAACAATATTGAATGAATATTAAATTCTGCAAACACATTGGTTCAGAAGAGAAATAAAGAATATTATACTCCCATGTTAGGATGATGAGCAGTTCCACCACATATGATAGGTAGATCAAAGCAGCTAGATAATCTTAGATACAATAACTTCTCAGAAAACAATCAAGGCAATGATTCATAGCATGTCTCAACATTTGTAGCTGATTCCAAGACTCATCTTAGGTATATCAATCATTGATATATGTAGAAAATTGACTTGAGAACCAAAGAGAATGCATCCGAAGATAATAAATTCTCACACGAGGAACTAAGAAACAAGTTCATTAAGACATAATAGAAAATGTATTGTGTCATCCCCATTCTTTGTCCTACAATTTGAGGCTCGTGCAAGAAGAACATACCGTCTGTGTTAGGAAGAGTTAGATGACATATATATATATTGGGTTGGAGTCAAAACTTATGTGCAGATTGAGATTTACTTTGCCTTTTTATTGTTTCTTCGATGCTTCAGCATCAATTCACATTTTGCGAGAGGTTCTTTAGAAATCAGGTAAGAGACTTTAAGCCTCAAACATCACGAGCCGAATATGAATTGGGCCATTTCTCCCTCGAAGAGCTGACTGTGAAACTAGATTGCATTGTGATAAGACATATTTTGGATCTCGGCCACATCATCACAAACCCGGGCCCTCGAGATATAGACCAAATGCCATGGCACACCCTTGCAAATTCAGCACAAGGGCCGCCTTTCTCCCGCGCTGAACTGAAGCCCAAACAAGAAGGCGTCCTCTCGGCAAGTTCCGTTTTGAAAAGCTCGGGATGACACCGTATGCCATCGTTCTGCGCATACTGAGTGACGACCGCACAAAGGTACGAACTCATCATGGGGGGAGGGTCGGTCGTCACGTCAAATCTGCGTATGATTGATCCTTGAATAACAGTATAAAAGCTCATGACCGACATTTGGCCAGGGGAGAGAAAAAAAGAGGGGACAAACCATTGACTTAATCTACGAGGGACCCAAGTCGAAAATCCCGCGACTCGAGTCTGTGTGCAGGGACACGACTACTCCCAAGCCAACTCAATCCCGTGTTGGAGACGTGGCCACCCTAACCTTTGATCCAGCCTGGCCTCGGTGCCTCCTTCCCGAGCCAACTCAATCCCATGTTGGAGACGTGGCCACCTTGACCTTTGATCCAGCCTGGCCTCGGTGCCTCCTTCAATCGATCAAGAGACACGCTCCCGAACGTCGACGATTCCGGACATCAACCCGTGGACCATGCTGACTCCTTGACAACGACGTGAGTTCACCAACACACCGCAAAGGCATTAAAGGGAGGAGTAAAACACAGCATGCAGTATATTGAGAAAATACGGAGAAAGATGAGAAAGAATCTACGGAGATCAGACACTGCTACGTAAAGCTGCAATCAGAAGAAGAGGGAGAAAATAAGAACAAGGACAGAAGATTTTTGGAGGAATGAAACCAGAGTTGGTGGTTGCTCGAGAAAGTGATGCTTCCCGAGTGTTGTTGCTGTTACATAATGTAAGAAGGAGAAGATAACCCCTTTTGTTCTCGTCTTGCATGTTTTGTCCTTCGCGAGATGAAGGCCACACAAATAGACTATAAAAGAAATCGAAATCCTCATCAGCATCAATCCTTGGGATTTGCTTTGGTAGCAACTCTGATTTCATTTCTCCATCTTCTCCTAGGAGTTGTCTAATCGCCTGATGGCGACAGACCCACAGCAACATTATCCTCGAAATTCCTGTACCTCAAGCGGATGCATCGGTGAAGCAGCAGATGCAGGTGTATGACTCGTACAGAAAAGTCCTGTGCATTTTCTTCACCACAGGTTCCCAAAGGCATGGGAATTGACATGTGAGAAAATGACTTGGGAGGTCAAACTAAGCTCTGAGGACAGGAGGAGAGAAAGACACACGAGGAACTTGGGAGCTTCGACGGATGGGTTGACGTGGCCGACGTAATGCTCAGCTGAAGGTGGTGTATAGCTCGAAGCCCAGATTCGGGGTCTCGGTCGGGGCAGCAGCAGGTCCCAGTTTTTCGAGGCAATTGATAGGGTGGCTACTAACGTGATGGCTTTGTCCGCCGAACTAGATGGTGGAGTTGAAGGTGCGTCGAGAGACTGCTGTTGCTGCTGCTGTTGGGCTCACAGCTCATATATTCGGTGGGTTTTATCAGTTGACAGCTCACAGCCTACCATTTGATCTAATCCTATATCAAAATTATATTTTTTAAGCAGAAAAAGGACAGCAACGAGGGCAACAGAGGAGAAGACTGCAGTCACGTGATTCCAAAAAAAATGAGGAGAACAATATAGAAAAATAAGATAAAGAAATGGAAGAAGACAAGAATAACGCAGAGAAACTGTTCTCAAATCATCCAGTAGTGTTTTCATCTTAGGTTAGATCAGAGCACAATGACGTGATCCTTGTATCCCAGTTATTCTCTTGTGATTGTTGCTTGGGTTTTGAGCAATAGATTGAAATTTGTATATTCATTATTCTCATAGTAGAATATCTCTAGTTTGCCCCGTGTAGTTTTTACCCATCACATTGGAGGGGTTTTCCATGTATATCTTGATATTCTATTTGATTGTGATTTCATTTAATTCCATTTCATGTTATGGTCTGCTAGTATTTGTTCATATATAAAAGTTTATTTCTCTTTATATCCCATCAACTAGTATCAAAACGGTTTTGGTGATTTAATTTTGTATTTGAATATGGAGGCCAGTAATGTTTCTTGCATGATTAGTTTAAATGGAAACAATTGGATGATATGAAAACCAAGAATGGAAGATCTCTTGTATTGCAAAGATTTGTATGGACCTTTGTAGGGGAATAGTACAAAACCCACAACTATGACAAATGATGAGTGAAAGATGTTAGATTAAAAAACAGTTGGGTTTATTC
>LVTN01001527.1:9302-31370 GCA_001649415.1 Musa itinerans
AGGATTTTGGGAATGTTAAGTTTAAATTATGAAATGATATAGACATATGGTACATATTAGTTTTATGATTGTATATATTGTCAGGCTTATAGATTTATGATGTGTTTATGGTTTAGTTGAGTTGGCTTTGGATTTTGTGAATCATTAAGTGATATGATAGTATGATTATAAACTGCACAGGTTTTATGAATTGTGGATTGTAGAGGTAAATGACTTGAGTGTTTTCTCAATGTCTCATAATGTAGGCAAGGCAGCCCTAAATCTTAATAACCTTAAGATCGGACTTTTTCACTTTTCATATCTTATATGGTGTAGACACTACCAATTTAGTTGGAACTATGTTCAGACTTGAGTGTTTTCTCAATGTCTCATAATGTAGGCAAGGCAGCCCTAAATCTTAATAACCTTAAGATCGGACTTTTTCACTTTTCATATCTTATATGGTGTAGACACTACCAATTTAGTTGGAACTATGTTCATAAGGTAAGTTGTGGACTCTAAGGCGTATCCTCAGAATGAGACAAGTAGGTCGGTGAAACTCATCATAGACCACACCATGTCTAACAACATATGATTCCTCCTTTCTGATACACTATTGAGCTGAGGTGTATAAGAAAGAGTTTATTGGGATAGGATTTCATGGTCTTTGAGGAACTATATGAACTCTATACTCAAGTACTCACCTCCTTGATCTGATCAAAGAGTCTTGATACTCTTTTTAGACTAGTTTTCTACCTCATTCTTATATTCCCTGAATTTCTCGAAGGCCTCGGACTTGTACTCTATCAAGTACATATGTCCATACCTAGAGAAGTTATCAGTGAATGTAATAAAATAAGAATTATCACCTATAGCCTAAGTTGACATAGGACCACACACATCACTTTGTATGAGTTGCAACAACTCAATGATTCTCTCTCCAATTCTACTAAATGAAAATTGGTCAATTTCCTTTAAAGGCATGACTCGTAGGTTCCATATGATTCATAATTAAATGGATCTAAGTATCCATCCTTTAGCAATTTCTATATTCTTCCTTCGTGGATATAACCTAATCTAACCTTCGTGGTTATTAAGATTTAGCAAGCATCTAATGCTAAAAGAGCTCCACCAAGCAACTGTAGGGTGACCTCGCCAATGGTAACAGTGGCAACCTTTGTGTCATTCCCCGTTTTGAGGTCTACCTCACCTCTCGCTAATCTCTTAAGTCTTGTCAGAACCTGCAACGAATTGCAGATATGAGATGCACTATCGGTATCCAATACCTATGCACTATCATAATTTTTTAACAAATGAAGATCAATAATGAATGTACCTGAAGCTTCTCCAAGCTTCTGTTTCGCCTTTCTTATAAGGTACCCTTTATAGTTCCTCTTCTAGTGCTTGTCTTTGCCATAGTGGAAGTACTGGCCTTTGTTCTTTGCTGGGACTTTCTTATTAACCTTTGTTTTACCCGGTTTGCCCTTGCCCTTCTTAAGGGACTTCTATATCTTCCTTTTCTTTCTACTCTCACCAATATAGAGAACTGACTTTTCTTTCTTAATAGTGCTCTCAACCTCCCTTAATATATTGAGGAGCTCAGGGAAAGTCACTTCAAGTTTGTTCATATTAAAATTTATAATGAACCACGAAAAAGAATCTGGGAGGGACTAAAGCACAAGATTTATATATAAGTTATCCTCTAGGACTATTCATAGACCCATGAGCTTTTTCATTCACTCAATGATCTTAAGGACATGGTTCTGAATTGATGTCCCCTTAGTCATCCTAGCGCGGAAGAGACTCTTGGATATCTCATATCATTGAGTCATTCTGTAACATCCCATTAGTCCCACATTGGAAGTGGGCAATGTGTATGATTGGCTTATATGGGCCTGATAAGTGTACTACGTAAACTCCCGCTTAAGCATTTTGGTCCGTGATTGAAGGACCAAAATGGAGTTATTGGCCAGTTGGCTTATCAGACTCGGGTCGTGACATTTGGTATCAGAGCCGACCTAGTATTTGGGCATCGTGAGGGGGCTCGAGTAGGAAAGGGCTACCCGTGGATGGAGTCAGTAGACTCGTCACGGCGTGGTGCCACCACTGGGCTATGCCTCATATGCACGTCAAGTCTTTAAGTGGGGGAGATTGTAACACCCCTGATTAGTCTCACATCGGAAGTGGGCAATGATTGTGATTGGCTTATAAGGGTCTGATGAGTGTACTACTATCACCTTCGGCTTAAGCATTTTGGTCAGTGGTTTAGACTAAACGAAGTTGATAGGTCAATTAGCCTATCAGGCCCTGGCCATGACACATTCCCTATTTCTCAAACAATTTGTGGAGATGTAGGAAAATGGATATGACATCTATATTTTTATGCTGCATCTATAACTTGAGAGTCATATAGCTTAACATATAACACTGAGCAATATTGGAGTTGTCTATGTACTTCATATAGTAAGAAATCTCATCCTCACTTGCCCCTTTCTCGGGTATGGGCATCACTATGTTAAGGACATATATGATTTTCTTCATCGTGAGAATGATTACCAAGTTATGGAGCCAATCCATGTAGTTTGGACCAGTGAGATGGTTGACATCAAGTATGTCATGCAATGGATTTGAAAGCAATATTTTTTAAAAAATAAAAATATAGTAGAAAAATAAATAACATGTAGATTTTGGATTTTACAAAAATAACTAAGATATGGTTTTTTATCTTAATCTACTCCCACTATTTTCTCGTGAAACATACAAATCCTTTCGGTATATGAATCAAAAATATCCAATGGATTTCTAATGGGGATCGGGATCCAATCGACATCTTAGTATGACCTCGAGGAACTCAACCAATCACACTAAGCCAAAATGGTAGGTAACTCTTGCCAATTATAACTTCTTGTTATTTTCGTTCTATTCAGCCTCCGTACCATCATAGTCTTGACTTGACTAACCATGATGTTCGATTAAGTTAGTACTATCATTATAAGATGAGTCTAATTCGATGATATACCTTCGAGAGACTCGACCAAGCATACCATATCATTAGGCTAGGTCACCGATAATATCTTTATGTCATAGATAAGATCTCAAATCCCAATATAGGTAAGCCTCGAGGGACTCGACTAACACAACCTATGTTGAAAATTGATTTCCGCCTATAATGATGGAAGGCCACATGGGTCGATCTTATTGCCTCACATTTATCGACTTAATATTATTTTAGAGGGATTTTTCTAATTAGATTTAGTCTAATGGTTAAATATGATGTGTCACATACATATACTTTTATCAAGTAGGTGTAGAAATATATATCATATGATCATGGATCATAGTCTAAAGTAATTAGGCCCGAGCCAAAGGCTTGATAACAAACAAAAAATCTAAGTGTGTCTCGATGCATCTCCATGCTCGATGATTATCCATCTTGTTCTTATCGATCCTACCGGTACCTCGATGCATCTCTATGCCTAACGATCATCTGTCTCGTCCTTATGGGTCCTGCTAGCATCTCCATGCTTCTGTCGTGCCTTCTTATGTAATTACAACTTAATTACAAACATGTAGGCTAACAAATACACATCACATGATGAGAAACCTTGATCTTACTCAAGGAGAGGTACAACACTGATGGAGATAGAATTACATGTCGGATAAAATGAGAGAGAGGGAGGCTCGCAAGCCCCAATAATAATAATCACATACACATATCATCACATATGGCCCATGATTATCTATCAACATCATACATCATATGTACATAAAGATATAGGACTACTAGGTAATAATAAATTAAACTATTTAATTAATTAGACTTGGATCAACTTTTAATCCAATTAGGAAACTTTATAATATCCATACTATAGAGTGTCCCATGCAGTCATGAAACCCTAGCCACTAGGGTCCCCATTGCAACTAGGAATCCTTGGCTGCAAGGCTTCTGCTCAACCATGCAACAGTAGCAAGTTTTGCTCCTAGCCGAGGCTACAAGCAACCTTTTGCCAACGCTATTGAGATGTAACAGTTGCTACCCTTTTGTCAATTTTTTGTTAATATTTTGATGATAAACCAATTATCGACATAACCCTTTAAAGCTAGAATAGATATAGTTTAAATCTGTGACTAATATCAAATGTAACAACTTTACGTAAAAATTAATTCTACATGATTCAACACAAATAGGCAACAACACATACAGTTTATAACCATTCATCACATGAATAACCTAGCTATGATACCACTATTAGAAAATCTGGGAGAGTATCACATATGCAGTGAAAAAACAAAATAGAAATCGATTTCTTAAAAATATATTTATATCAAATCGCATGCGACAATTGGGAGTGAAAAATTCATCAAATTGAAAAAATGTAAGTTGTTAGACGATCTCACCTAAGGGAACTTGTATATCCCTGATCTATAGATCTCAATCCAAGGATGAATGAGATCTCGTGTTCTCCTCTCTAGCAATGATCCACACTACAGATGAAGCGACGATGCACCTCCTTTCGCAACGCGTTCTTTCCTCGCCTTCGCGCACCACCACCACGTAGTAGGGGCAGTCCTTCTTGCTGCCCTCTCACACCAGAGATGGGGTAGTTGGTTGAGGAAGAAGTAGGGGGAGGAGAATAGGGGGTGATAGCTATTAAGTCTAGCCTTATAACCCTTTTAGTCCCACATCCTATTTTTATAGAGAGCCCTCTATGCTAACCCTAATAGATCCTTCCCTATTGGGCATTGGATCTCCATCTAATTACTCTAGCATATTGGATACTGGATCTCTATCCAATTATTCATAGCTTAATGAAAATTATATCTCCATCCAATTATCCACTTTAAGCTCCTATTGGATCTCACCCAATGGATCTAATAAAATAGGGGCTTATTGGATATTATATATACAATCCTCTATTCATCACATTATCCACTATATGTGTGTGACCCTCTAGGCCCAATACTGAGTTGGTTGTGAGTTGCACTTATCAAAACTCCTTCTGATTCAGTGAATTATCATCCCATTATAATTCACTTAACTTATCAATTATGAACGTACTAGGCCACTACGCCATAGTCCCTAGATAGTACAGGGGGAACTAATCCATTGGATCTATCTACCCTCAGTTACCATGTATCTATAGTCCTTCATCCATCTATTATCCCAAAGACCATATACTATATATGGTGCTGGCAAGCCCATATGGAATTGACTCGAGTCTTACTCTAATTGGATTCTTCGAGAGAACTTCTTCTCTCTCAATCCGAATGACCCTAGTTAGGGATTTAATTGAGTAACAATACACGGGACATTTCTCTCATAACATCAAGAGTAGATAATCCTCTATCAATACTCAATTGCCCTCGTAAGGTTGGCTACCACTCTCGATGATCGGTTGTGTTAGATTTAGAACTTCCAGACCTATAAGCTTAGTATTAAAGAGTGGAGTACTCATATAGGGCATCCTTAGTGTCTCAAGTCTAAGGACCCGACATACAACTAAGATCACGAAATTGTTGTCTAACAATAAATTATCAATAACCTTTCAACATTCCATAATTGGATCATTCAGTGAACTCATTCTCTGATGAGCACCTACATTATATCCCTAGTGTCCCCATACAAATAGCTATGAGACCAGTTTCTTCTATCATATGGATAGGTATATATAGTACATCGATATCTCCAATTATCTCGATATACCTCTCGAGTAACTTATGACTAGAAATATTTAGGGTTTGTGTTTATAAGCGAATTAGTCTCATTATCATGATCTTATCATGATCCAATTCTCATTGCATATATCCATGGACATCACAATATATCAATCAAGCAATATAAAGTAAAAAAATATCATAATAATAATAACAACAACAAAAAAGAGTGTACAACATGTCACACATGCTATCACTCATGTGATTGGCTTATAGGACACCTATACCTAGTACTATATTAGGATCCCTTTATTTTCTAAGCTTTGAATAAATATTTTATTGAGTCGGTCTAGTTAGTAAGAGTTGGATAGGGGTTTATTTGATATTTATTATTTATCAAAATTCCAAGTCCTAATGGACTCTGGATGAAACTTTATAAATAGGGATATATCTATTTTTTTCAATAAGCAATAAAATATTATTTAGTCTTTTGATAAACCCTAGGAGGCTGATCCCCTCGAAGTGATCTTACTACACTGAAAGTGTTAGGATCGAGAGTCTAAGGTTAACACTAAGAGGGGGGGTAAATTAGTGCAGCGTCTCGAAGTGATCATCCCTTTTTCTCTCTATTCTTCTATGATAAAACCCTAGGGTCTTATCATTTAGTATCAAAGCAGCGATCCTTGGTGTTCTCGCTATAATTTTTCACAACACTTCGTCGTAGCTATCATCATCTAAAATAAAAAGGAGAAAAAGGGTGAATCTAGTAGCCACATCCTTCTCGAGCAAGAAAGGGCCCTTGCTTCCAGCTAGCAACCACCGCCCCTCATTGCACCGTAGCCGCCCTCCAGCCACGCACACCCCATCATGCTTGAGCGAGAAAGGGCTGCCACCATTGTTCCCGACCAACAGACCACCCCCCTCGTCGCTCCTAGCATTAGCGATCCTTGGTTGCTCCCAACCCTCGGTGATGCTGCTTCCTAACCGCGCCACCACTACTGCCTCTCGACCTCAGCAGCAACCTCTCCTCCTTATGGCGACCGAAACAAGGTAACTCTGCATCTTCTACCACAATCGTCGGTCAACACTATTTCCTCCCCTTTTGCTACTGCTTCCCAACTAGCAACCACTACTGATGCTGCTTCCCCAACTGCACCACCATTGTTGCCTCTCGACCTCGACAGCAAACTCCCCTCCTCGCGGCGACCGAAATAGGGCAACAACTTTGCATCTTTTGCCATTGCCACCAGTTATCGTTATTTCCTCCTATTTTGCTCCTACTTCCTGGCTAGCGACTACCACCACCGCTGCTCCTGGACAGTGACCACCCCCCTCATTCTGCTATAGCCACCCTCAAGCCATGCATGTAGCAACCACAACAAGTCTTTATGCTGCCCTACCTCAACCCTAATCGCTCGGTGATCGCTCCCCTTAGGTCGCAACAATCGCAACCATACATGCAGCCACCCTCAGTTGCTCCCCATGCCGATGCCATCACCTTCTAGCCCCTGTAGCCTCACCCCATATAGTGATAAAAATAGGGCAACAACCTTTTCTCCACGTAGTGACCGCAACAAGCCTTTACGCTGCCCTCAGCATCCGCTTCCTCGACATCTTCGCATTCCCTTACACCCTCAACGTTGCCCTGAGCCAAACTTCACATCAACTACACCGAATAGTGTAGTACTGATGCCCTTGACTCGACACCAGAAACAATAGTTGGAGATTATAGATCTGTAGTCTTATGCAATGGCTATCGATAACTTAGTAAAAGCGCAATTAGAAGCCTTGGAAACCAGAATTGAGAACCGATTGCAAGAAACCCTTAATGATTTTAAAAAGAGTCTATTCGAGAGCTTCAATAAGTTTTAATAAGATAAAAGTTTAAATCTTATATTAAACCGATTTAGAGACATTGGAAAAAGGAACCGAGTATAAGACACAAGCTATCCATGCATGAAGATGGAATTTCCAAGATGGGAAGATGGAGATCCAACTAGTTGGATCTCTAAGGTAGAATTTTTTTTTTTTTTTCATAGAACTCCATAAGAATCCAAGGTAGAAATAGCTTCATTCCAACTAAATAGAGATGCAATCCAATAGTATAATTGGTATGAAACCTACCACGAGGTCCTCTCGTGGGAGTAATTCAAGAGAGGGCTTCTCGTTCACTTTGGACCATTTGAATATGAGAATGTTAATGGGTAGCTCGCTAAAATTCATCAAATTTCTATAGTGTTAGAATATCAAAGTAGATTTGAATGATTGTTAAATCAAGCCAGAGATTAGTCAGAACAATAACTAGTGGGAACATTTATTGAAGGACTTAATCCAGATATCTGGTGTGAAGTCAAAGCTCGCCAACCCTGCACTATGACAACTGCAATCACGTTTACATGTTTGCATAAGGAAAAAATCAGCAAAAAAAATCATTGAAATAGAAGTGACAATAAACAGATGATCAGCATGCCACCCGCCTCATCTATTCCTAGCCAAAACCCTAACACTTGAAGGCTAACCCAAGAAGAACTTAAGAAAAGATTAGCGAAGGGTTTGTACTATGATGAAAAGTGAAGTAAGGGACACCAATGTAAACAAGAGCAACTTCTGATGATTGAACCAATTAGGGAGGAATCGAAAGCTAATAATATGGACTCTGATTATAAAGGTATGGATTCTGATGAAGATGTTGGACCTATTATATATACAGTGCATGCATTAGCCGACTACTCTAACCCACAAATTATGAAAGCTAGAGGAACTTTGGAATATTAACATATTACAATTTTGATTGATACCGGCAGCACTAACAAGTTTATGGATAGTAATAATGCTAACATATTGGCCTACTACATTGAAGGCTATGATAAATTCGAAGTAAAAGTAACTAATGGATAGATTTTAACTTGTGATAGCAAATGGTCGAAGGTAAAATTGATTATACGGGGCCAAGAGTTACTTGTGGACTTCTTTTTGCTACCCTTGGAAGACTTCAAAGTGGTGCTTGGAATTGAATGGCTATCAACCCTGGGTAATATTTTTTGAAAATTTTCTAAACTAATTATGAAGTTTTTTATTAATGGAAAGCAAGTGATCCTAAAGCGAAGACATGAAAGTAAAGTCACAAGTGCCACTAGCCATCGGATGGAGAGGGTTCTTCAGAAGACTACAATGATTACTACACTGAAAGTGTTAGGATCGAGAGTCTAAGGTTAACACTAAGAGGGGGGGTAAATTAGTGCAGCGGTAAAAACTATATCGGTTTGAAAAACTTTGTACGATAAAAACCGTTTCCGACGAAAAATCGATTTCGGAAACTCAACTTGAAAGCGTACATAATAAATTAAAGGTAGTAAGCACTTAAGGAGGTTGTAGTAAGGTAATAGCAAGAATAAAATGCAAACCAAAGAACACAGCAGTTTTATAGTGGTTCGGTCGTCGTGACCTACATCCACTCCGTCGATTCCTCTTCCGTCGAGGTCACCGGCATCCACTATTGGTCTTCCTTCAATAGGCGAAGACCAACCACCTTTTACACCCCTCTTCTCCTTTTCCCGGGTTTAGGAGATAACCCTTACAAGCACTCACTCTCCTCTCTAAACAGAATTCTAACACTTAGACTTAGAGGAGGAAATTTCTAAAGAAATTGCAGCAACATTTCTTTGCTTTTAGACTCTCTGTGCTTGTGTCTTTTAACCAGGGATGAGAGGGGTATTTATAGGCTTCAAGTTGATTCAAACTTGGAGCCTAAAACTTTCCTATCCCGGGTTCCTCGGGCATGGGCGGTACCACCGCCTGCGCTGGGCGGTACCACTGCCCAGTGTCAGTTTGACACTAATACTACCTTGGGCGATACCATCGCCTGGGGTGCTATGCTGGGCGGTACCACTGCCCAAACTGGTGGTACCACCGCTTGGCACCCTACCAGGGGCGGTACAACCACCCAAACTAACGATACCACCGCCTGACACAGTCTTGAAGACTGTGCCACGACGGTAAGACTTCTTGGGGCACTGTTTGGGCTTCTCATTGGGCCCAACACAATTCTTACATGGGCCTAGCTGGCCCCTAATTGGGTTGGCCCAAATCCAAACCCAATTACGTGCTAACTACGATTCCTAAGACATTTGCTAAGCTAAACAAGTCCCTATGTCTATTCTTCCGACGAGCATCCGACGATCTTCCGGCAACCTCAACGTTGCCCTGAGCCAAACTTCACATCAACTACACCGAATAGTGTAGTACTGATGCCCTTGACTCGACACCAGAAACAATAGTTGGAGATTATAGATCTGTAGTCTTATGCAATGGCTATCGATAACTTAGTAAAAGCGCAATTAGAAGCCTTGGAAACCAGAATTGAGAACCGATTGCAAGAAACCCTTAATGATTTTAAAAAGAGTCTATTCGAGAGCTTCAATAAGTTTTAATAAGATAAAAGTTTAAATCTTATATTAAACCGATTTAGAGACATTGGAAAAAGGAACCGAGTATAAGACACAAGCTATCCATGCATGAAGATGGAATTTCCAAGATGGGAAGATGGAGATCCAACTAGTTGGATCTCTAAGGTAGAATTTTTTTTTTTTTTTCATAGAACTCCATAAGAATCCAAGGTAGAAATAGCTTCATTCCAACTAAATAGAGATGCAATCCAATAGTATAATTGGTATGAAACCTACCACGAGGTCCTCTCGTGGGAGTAATTCAAGAGAGGGCTTCTCGTTCACTTTGGACCATTTGAATATGAGAATGTTAATGGGTAGCTCGCTAAAATTCATCAAATTTCTATAGTGTTAGAATATCAAAGTAGATTTGAATGATTGTTAAATCAAGCCAGAGATTAGTCAGAACAATAACTAGTGGGAACATTTATTGAAGGACTTAATCCAGATATCTGGTGTGAAGTCAAAGCTCGCCAACCCTGCACTATGACAACTGCAATCACGTTTACATGTTTGCATAAGGAAAAAATCAGCAAAAAAAATCATTGAAATAGAAGTGACAATAAACAGATGATCAGCATGCCACCCGCCTCATCTATTCCTAGCCAAAACCCTAACACTTGAAGGCTAACCCAAGAAGAACTTAAGAAAAGATTAGCGAAGGGTTTGTACTATGATGAAAAGTGAAGTAAGGGACACCAATGTAAACAAGAGCAACTTCTGATGATTGAACCAATTAGGGAGGAATCGAAAGCTAATAATATGGACTCTGATTATAAAGGTATGGATTCTGATGAAGATGTTGGACCTATTATATATACAGTGCATGCATTAGCCGACTACTCTAACCCACAAATTATGAAAGCTAGAGGAACTTTGGAATATTAACATATTACAATTTTGATTGATACCGGCAGCACTAACAAGTTTATGGATAGTAATAATGCTAACATATTGGCCTACTACATTGAAGGCTATGATAAATTCGAAGTAAAAGTAACTAATGGATAGATTTTAACTTGTGATAGCAAATGGTCGAAGGTAAAATTGATTATACGGGGCCAAGAGTTACTTGTGGACTTCTTTTTGCTACCCTTGGAAGACTTCAAAGTGGTGCTTGGAATTGAATGGCTATCAACCCTGGGTAATATTTTTTGAAAATTTTCTAAACTAATTATGAAGTTTTTTATTAATGGAAAGCAAGTGATCCTAAAGCGAAGACATGAAAGTAAAGTCACAAGTGCCACTAGCCATCGGATGGAGAGGGTTCTTCAGAAGACTACAATGATTACTACACTGAAAGTGTTAGGATCGAGAGTCTAAGGTTAACACTAAGAGGGGGGGTAAATTAGTGCAGCGGTAAAAACTATATCGGTTTGAAAAACTTTGTACGATAAAAACCGTTTCCGACGAAAAATCGATTTCGGAAACTCAACTTGAAAGCGTACATAATAAATTAAAGGTAGTAAGCACTTAAGGAGGTTGTAGTAAGGTAATAGCAAGAATAAAATGCAAACCAAAGAACACAGCAGTTTTATAGTGGTTCGGTCGTCGTGACCTACATCCTCTCCGTCGATTCCTCTTCCGTCGAGGTCACCGGCATCCACTATTGGTCTTCCTTCAATAGGCGAAGACCAACCACCTTTTACACCCCTCTTCTCCTTTTCCCGGGTTTAGGAGATAACCCTTACAAGCACTCACTCTCCTCTCTAAACAGAATTCTAACACTTAGACTTAGAGGAGGAAATTTCTAAAGAAATTGCAGCAACATTTCTTTGCTTTTAGACTCTCTGTGCTTGTGTCTTTTAACCAGGGATGAGAGGGGTATTTATAGGCTTCAAGTTGATTCAAACTTGGAGCCTAAAACTTTCCTATCCCGGGTTCCTCGGGCATGGGCGGTACCACCGCCTGCGCTGGGCGGTACCACTGCCCAGTGTCAGTTTGACACTAATACTACCTTGGGCGATACCATCGCCTGGGGTGCTATGCTGGGCGGTACCACTGCCCAAACTGGTGGTACCACCGCTTGGCACCCTACCAGGGGCGGTACAACCACCCAAACTAACGATACCACCGCCTGACACAGTCTTGAAGACTGTGCCACGACGGTAAGACTTCTTGGGGCACTGTTTGGGCTTCTCATTGGGCCCAACACAATTCTTACATGGGCCTAGCTGGCCCCTAATTGGGTTGGCCCAAATCCAAACCCAATTACGTGCTAACTACGATTCCTAAGACATTTGCTAAGCTAAACAAGTCCCTATGTCTATTCTTCCGACGAGCATCCGACGATCTTCCGGCAAACTTCCGACGATCTCTCGACAATGTTCCAGTGGACTCCCGGCAAGCTCTTAGACTTCACGATGATCTTCTTGGTGAGTTTCGATGAGCTTCTCTGGCAAGCTCTGAGACTTCTCGACTGGTTCCGCCAGAACTTCCGACGAACGTCCGGACTTCCGACGAACTCTCGAACTCTCAACAAAATCGTGTCCTTGAATCTGGGACTTCATTTTGCTTCATGCCTTGCTATCGTAGTTAATCCTGCACATGTAAAACATACTTCGATCTAGACAATTAATACTAAGCATTAATCAAGTTGTTCGGTATGTCATTGGTCCCTCGACACTTCATCCGATTCTTCGACGCGTCATCGTCCTCTCTTGTGGCCTATTGCCCAATCAGCCAGTTGACTCCGCAACTCCGATATCCTTAGTGCAATGTCCGCTCTTCTTGGCCCGATGCCCGAATCCACAGCCCGAAGCCTTCTGTCGATACGTCGACTGTTCCTCCGGCCCGACATCCAATCTTCTGACATGTTTTCTTTCGGCACAACATGATTTTTCCTGCTTTAATTGTCTCATCCTGATCGAAGCATCCTGCATCACTCAAAACGCAGATTAAAACATAAACACATATCGATTTGTTTCATCATCAAAATCCGAGATTCAATAATCTCCCCCTTTTTTATGATGATAACCAATCAATGATGGAGTTAACCAAACTCCCGGAGTTTAAACAAACTCCCCCTATCAATATGACATATTGATAGAAACTCTTGGATTTAAAAATCCAAGCAACATGTCATGATTAAATCATGCATGACATCAACATACTTCTCCCTCTTTGTCATCAACAAAAAGGAGAAGTACCACTTATCAAGTGTTTAGACATAAGTTCAAATCATTGCATGAAAAACATAATATCAAGTTTTATCATGATGCAATTTGAAGCTAGAAAATTTAGCAAGTGTTACATCATGCTTATAACATTCAAGCTATCAAGTTGTAGATATACAAGGTAGTAAGATAGCATGTTCTACTTCATACAAGCTAGCAAAATTTCGAAAGCAAATACAAGATAGCTTCTTGTTGAAGTGTGCAAGCTAGCGATTCTTGCTTCCTATTGCAATATACAAGTTGTAAGTTTTGCTTCTTGAGATAGGCAAGATAGTGATGTTTAAAGATAGTAAGCTCTTTCTTCTCTTTTGAGAAGTGCCAATTTTTTCTTCCTTTGCAAAGTGCAAGCTAGCAAAATGCAAGATAACAAGCTAGCAAGAGACAATGTTTTACATGAAGCAAGCAAACAATTTGGCAAGTGTTACGTTTGCATCTTCTCTTTAGATGTGCAAGAAAGTAAGCAAATTTTTACATTTTCTTGACTTGTGCAAGCTAGCTAATTTGCTTTCTAGCATGTTTTGCTCCCTCTTTGTCATTGTTAAAAAGAGGGGAAGACCCTTTACATCAATTTTTAAATTATGACAAAGGAAAGTAAGTATCAATCTTATTTGTGCATCATTATATTTTCAAATTAAAAGATGCACAATTTCAAAACCTTACATTTCATTTTTCATGTACGATACTGAAAAATAAATCAATCATCATTATGAGCATATCATACATGACACTAAAACATTAAAATTTTTAAGCATTTATCAATATTTTGATCATGATACCAAACATTTATCATTCAATATGGTATCATTTCAGAACATGATAATTGTTGACTTTCATATCATAAAAAAAATCATAGTATTGCATACATCAAAATAATATCATGAGTGTTTCATGCATAATTTTATATCATCACATGAAAAATATCAAGAGAATTTTGGTGATGAGATACATAAATAATGAAGACAAATTATGAAAATCAAGAGACATATTATGATTTTTTTTAATAACTCAAATAGCGAAAAGAAAGAATCATAGTAAACAATCTTGATTTGTAAAAGAATTCTCAAGTTATAATTTCAAGAAATCAAGAGAAACGATGATTCATTTTAACAAATCTCCTCTTAAATAAAATGATGAAAAGAATTCTAAAGAGATCATGAAAAATCTTGATTCATAAAAGATTTTCAAGTTATATTCAATTCATGAATACCAAAAGAACATTCATGATTCATTTGGATAATTTTTCTCTTTAGTAAATTCCGGCCCGACGTCCAATCTTATGACATGTTTTCCTCCAGCACAACATAATTTTTCCTGTTTTAATTATCTCATCCTGATCAAAGCATCCCGCGTCACTCAAAACACAGATTAAAACATAAACACATATCGATTGGTTTCATTATCAAAATCCGAGATTCAACAAAAAGATCGACCTATTGCTTACGCTATCAAAAAGTGGAGACCGTACTTACTTGATCAATAGGTTATGATGCATCGCAGATACCCTATGACTGAAGTGCTGAAAGAGAAGCTCCTCAAGTTTGATGTTGCTCAGCCTTGAGGACAAGGCTGATTTAAAGGGGGAGGAATTGTTAGGATCCCTTTATTTTTTTTAAATTTAAATAAATATTTTATTGAGTCGATCTAGTCTAGTAAGAATTGGATAGAGGTTTATTTGATATTTATTTATTTATCAAGAGTCCAAGTCTTGGTGGACTCTAGGTGAAACTCTATAACTAGGAATGTATCTGTTTCTTTTCGGTAAGCAATGAAATATTATTTAAATTTTTGACAAACCCTAGGAGGCCGATCCCCTCGAAATAATCAAGGAGGCCAATCCCTTCGAAGTGACCATCCTCTTTTGTCCCATTTCTTCTATGATAAAACCCTAGGGTTTTATCACACTAATAGCATCAAACTCAACTAAGCTACAAATTTGCTATTTTAGAATTTTTCAGAATCATGACCTATCTATCTTATTTTAACTATAATATTTTATACAAAATTCTAATTTAAGGATAATTTTTTTTTTGAAAAATAGATTCTTATATTTTCTTTCAAAATATTATATTAATGATTTGAAGTCCAATATCTATCCAAATATTTATTTGAATTGATATATTAAATTCTATCAAATAAAGATAAGATGACCTAACCTATCTACCTTATTTTAATTATAGTGTTATGTACAAAACTCAGAATCAAGCAAAATATTTTTTGTTAGAAACTAGATTCTTGTATCTTTTTTATTATCTTATTTGAATAATTTAAAGTATAAATACCTATCCAAATTTCTATTTCAATTTATCTATTGAATTCTACTAAATAGAGATTGGATGATTGTGGCCTATCTATATTCAATTGCTTGTAACTTTTTATTGACAACTCTAATTTATATAAAACATACTTTATTTGAAAGTAGACTCATATAGCTTTCTAGTAATATTTTATTTGTATAAATTGGAGTACAATTGCTTATTAGTGCAACTTATTTTATGAATTTTTTTATAATAGATTAATTCTCAAATTTATCAATTCTTGCTTCTACCTTTTAGAACTTGATTGGAGCTAAAATCTTTTATTAAATGAGACTTATATTACTACTTTAAAATCTTTTGATCTTTTATTAATAGATTTTTATTATAATTGATATACATATGTTAACTTGATATTATTTCATACATACACATGGATGTTTTAATTATCTTATATGTGTTTCCGATATGTTCCATTTTTTAATCAAAATATATGTATTATACTTCAATGTTTATGGGATAATATGAATTTTTATTAAAAATAAAAAAAGAGTTATATTTAGAGCTTGTGCTCTTGCCGACCCTAACATCCAAATGTGAGTGAATAAATCTCCCAAACATAGGAGACCTGTGGACAACTTTTAAACTCATATCCTATTTTTTGATCTTGGTATGCTTATATGTTGTTATATGCTCACTTGATATTAATGGAATCAAATGAAATAACAATTCTGGCTCTACTCTTGAGATCATGCCTTGTATTTTTAACTTCTATATACTCATATATTATCATTTATCATTTTGTTATCAATGAATTGAGTAAAATATCAAATATAACTCTTGAGAATATACCTTGTATTTTGAGCTTGATTTGCTCGTATGCTATTATATGTTCCTTTGATAATCAATAAAATCAAATGAAATGATAATTATGACTCTATTCTTGGGATCATGTCTTACATCTTGATCTTGATACACTCATATGTTACCGTTTACTCCTTTGTTATCATTGTATTGAATGAATTGTCAGACTCTTAGAGATCATGCCTTGTACTTTGATCATGATCTGCTTATATATTGCTATATGCTCCTTTGATATCAATAGAATCAAAATAAATGATAATTTTGACTCTACTCTTTAAGTTCATACCTTGCATTTTAACCTTGATATGCATATATGTTATTATTTGCTCCTTTATTAATAATGAATTAAATGAAATATCAAACATGACACTTGGGATCATGACTTATATTTTGATCTTGATTAGATCATATGTTGTTATATGCTCCTTTGATATCAATGAAATCAAATCAAATGACTAATATGACTCTTGAGCTCATGCCTTTTGATCTTGATTTTTTTTTTTTTTTTTTTTTGTTCCTTATTAAGTATGAATCATATGATATGCTAATTAGGATTTTTGAATTTATGCTTTATATCTTAATCTTTGTCATATGACTTATCATCCGTATGCCATGAATATGATAGGTGCTTATGCCATGAATATGATAGCTGCTTGCTAAGCTTTATAACTTATATTGTTGCTATATAAAAATTTCATATTAGCTTGTTGCTCACACTCGTGTTGGGTTTAGACTAGGGCAACAGACTACTAAAAATTTATGGCAAATCTATGGTGGTTTAACATGATATGATTGTAAATGAACATTTTGCATGAAATGTTATCCAAAGAATTCTAGCTAGTGTTTTTACGTTGATGTGCACTTGTGGTAAATGTTAGTTTAAGATTATGATATTTCATTAATCTTATGAGTTTATAAGTGGTGGTTAATAATTTTTGAATTGGCTTCAAGTTTTATAAAGTTACTAAGTGATATATTGAATGATTATAATCTGCATACAGTTTTATAGTGTGTGGGCAAATGAGAATTGAATGCTATTGATGTCCTCACATTTTATATTATGGATTATAGGTTTGGATTATGGATAGAGTTGAAAATATTTTGTTTATGATAGGTTCACGCCTCCTCTAGAATGCTATTCTGGGGTGTGACAGCTCCCTCTCATTGGTTTGCTTTACCTTCTCCTCCTCCTCCCTTTTGCACCTCTAATTCTTCATCCAAAAAATTCTTTTAAAATTCAAATTATAGTTCTCATAAATTTTCTAAAAAAGAGAAAAAAAACATAAATGAATATCATATTAAATGTAGATGCAGATGTATAAATTTAAAGTATTTTAGATAAAGCTCACGAAATACACTCGACTACAAAATCCTCAATTAGATGGGTCTTGTAAACGAGTATATTTTAATTTATTTTCAAACGTAATAAAGTCGACTTTAATTAAAACATCTCAAATTTTCAATAATCTACGAGGACATCATTCTAACATTATTAGTACTATTTGTTTATTTTTTAGAAGATTTTAATATAATTAATTATCAAAATTTAGATTTTTTTGTTATGTTATGTAAACGAGTGTATTTTAATTTATCTACGGCGTCATAGAGTTAACCTCGGCCTATACCATTCCAAAATTTCGTTGCTCTAATAGGATATTATTCTAACATTATAGGTATTTTTTTAAATTTTTTATAGTATTTTAGGTTATATAATTATTAAAAAATTAAAAAAATTAATAGATTTTATGAATGAGTGTATTTTAATTTATTTTCAATTATAACAAAATCAACATCAGGTAAACCAGATCAAACTTTTACTATTCCACTAGGATATCATTATAACATTATTAGTAATATATATATATATATTTTATGAGAATTTTAGGATAATTAATTATCAAATTTAAAATTTTTTAGATACGATTTGTGAATAAATTTATTTTAGTTTATTTTGGAGTAACAAGATCAATATTAACAAAACTAGCTCGAACATCCACCACTCTATAAGGACATAATTTTAATATCATTAGTAACACTTTTTTATTTTTATAAAATCTTAAGATAAATAATTATCAAACTTTACATTTTTTGGATAGGTTATATGAATGAGTTTATTTTAGTTTATTTTCGAGCCTAATTTTGTCAACTTCAATCAAACCATCTCAAATAATTACCAATCTAATGAGACATCATCCTAAAATTATTATTAATAGGTTTTCTGAACGAGTTATTTTAATTATTTTTGAGTGGAATAAGTCAACTTTGACTAAATCTTTTCAAACCTTCACCACTTTGCTAAAACATGATTTTAATATTTTTAGAGAATTTTAGGATAAATAATTGTTAAACTTTAAATTTTTTAATGTAGATTTTGTGTACTTTAGTTTATTTTGAGTAACAAGATCAGCTTCAACTAAACCATTTGAAGCTTTTACCAATTTTGTAGGATATCATTCTTTGAACATAATATGATCAATTCGATCAAATCATCTCAATTTTTTAGAATTCTATTAAAACATCATTCTAGCAAAAAATATTATAATTTTTCATTTTATAAAGAATTAGTGATCAATTTATATAAAAATTAATATTTTTAATAAAATATTAAATAAGTATATTTTAATTTATTTTTAAGTCAACAAAAACTTTTATGAATAAATCATTAAAAAAAAGAAGAAGAAGAGAGGGAGGAGACAGGAGTTAGAGGTGGAGCACAATCGGTTCATTAGCCCAAACTAGTTTAAAAATTTTATGAGAATGATATTGATATTTATGAAAAAAAAATCTAAGAAAAAAATGATTTATGAGGAGTACAATCTGATTAAAAATAATCATCATGAGTTTTATTTGATAAAATATCCTCAATTATTATTGTCCGGATAATATTTACATATTTGTTGTATTAAGTCAAAACTATGTGCTCGGACCCGTCTTATCTTTACAACAATCACGACCATGTGCCTGCTATTATTTGACGGTCATTCCCTGTGCCTGTGCAATATTTGACATTCATGGGGGGTCATTCACCGCATGTCCGTTGAACTCTGTTTCACTAGCTTTATACCAAAGCCAATCTTTCGATCACAGGTGCTCCTAATTTCCTGATTTCTTAACCCAAAGATCATTTGTACATCACGACAGGAGACCACCCATTTGGTTATTGCCAAGTACCCGCAATGCAGCCGTCCGACCAATATCCTTTGACCGTTATCAAACGTCGGATCCTTTGTTCGAAGTTGGAGCATCCACGAATCCGGATTCTTCACTTTGCTTTGCCCCCACGCCAGCCCCATGGGGCGATCATCTCCAATAAAGTAAGTCTCCATTAAGATTAGACGGTACAGATTCAAAGGTATGTGCGGGGCCCATCATGTTCGTGCATTGATAGCCCTGGAAACATTGGAAAGTTACATGTTTTGGGGTCGCCCCTTCTCGCATTTTGAAGGCACGATCAGTTTGAAACCATCGCTTCCCCTGCTTTGCACAACATTTATAGCGGGGGAAGGAATCGCGTCACGGAGACCGCTTTCGTTTTGTTCCCTCTTCGAATGATTCTTGGGTGTGCGTCTCCCGGACCCGTCTCGCATAAGTTCTGTTTAGGGTTTAAGTTGCTTATTGTTGCTTTCTAAAATTTGGATTTCTTTTCAAGATTAGGTTAAGAGCCTCGAGACTTATGATGACGGTGTAGTTTTCTGCAGGTGAGTTTCTGTTTCTCGTTGGAAGTGGTTGATGGAAAGGAAAGTAGATCTTTTCGGTTTAGTTGTCTCCTTAGCAAGAAATTGATGGATCATGGTCTGATTTTTATTTTAGGATTCTGGGGCTTCTTTATGTGGTTTTCATGTTTGAGACGTTCGGTTTGTTGTTTCAAGTGATCGATGGAGAGATTGAATTTGAAAAGGCTATTTCATTGCATCCTTCCGTCGCATAGATGTTTTGTTCTTATTAATTAGTTCACTCTAACTTCATTTTTTGTTGTCCGACTGTAGATATATGGAATTAGCTCAGTTAGTTTCTCTCTAGTCGCCTATGATGTGGTGTTGAACCGAACAATATCTTTTTCATATCTTAGAAAAAATAAAAATTAATATTTTATTTGTGGGTGAATTACCGATTATCATTGACAAAATCTTCCTTTTGTTTGAAGGAAATAATCAAAGTATCATTGAATGTTTTGTATCAACCCAATTCGCATCATGTTAGCATTTGGTTTTAGTCATCAGATAGTACCAATAACTGCTTTTATTATTTGAATTTAATTTTTTGAGGATAAAATTTTCTTCATATGTCACGTATCAGGTTGTAGGATGGATGACTTTAGTCCTGAGAAGGATGAATTTCTGAAGGAGTTCTATATCCCTAGTTACATATTTCTTCCAGAGTTACCTACAAGGCATCCTTCATTTCTGCCGAGTTGTCCTGTTGTGGTCTTCATTAACACCAAAAGTGGCGGCCAGCTTGGAAGTGCTTTGCTTGCGACATACTGCAATCTTCTTAACAAACTTCAGGTGCTTAATTTTATGCCTAGAGATACTGATACATGTGAAATTTATCAGTCTATTTTACTTGCAAAGAATGTAATTTCCAGGTTTTCAACTTGAAAGAGGAAGCTCCCGACAAGGTGTTGCATAAGCTTTATGGCAACCTGGAGAAACTCAAGTCAAATGGAGATCATCCTGCTGCTGAAATTCTGAATAGGTTGAGACTAATAGTGAGTAGTATAATGTCCAGGAGTAGTACCTAGCCTTCCATTCTTTCCAACTTTCATTATATGTAGGTGAAATTGTTGTCATTGATGTATGAATTTACATTTTTTAAGTTTTCTCGACTTGCCTTTGATTTAGATTCGCTTGATTAGGTTGCAGGTGGAGATGGTACAGCAAGTTGGCTTCTTGGAGTGGTTTGTGATCTTAGACTTGCTCGACCACCTCCTATCATAACTGTGCCATTAGGAACTGGGAACAACATTCCATTTTCATTTGGCTGGGTGGGTGATAGAGCAAAATTTTTCTTTGTGTCCATCTTATTTAGGGACTTTTTTTACTCTCAATGCACATGGAGATTCTTTACTTTGGAGCATATGCAATATTGATTGAGGGTGTCCTATGATATAATCTGGTCCAGGGGTCTAACTCTTACTCTAGTTTAAATAAGTTGAATTGAGGGTTGAGTCAATTGTAGGTACTGTTGACATCATGTCTTAGGTCAAGTCAATTGAGTTATTTTGTTTCTACTTTTCTGGAACTTTTTTTGTCCAATTTTTAGTTACATATTATATTAATATATATAGTCATAGAGGGAGCAATTTGTTTAGGTTGGATTCTATTTTAGTCAGCTTTGGCTTGTTTATGTCACGGACCACTGAAAGTATAGATTCAATATATCCAAAATATAAGATAATAAACAGATACAAAAAAGCAAAATGTTTGTTTTTATCTATTTAAATATTTATCTTGTCTTGAGTCCATGGTTAAAATATGATGATCTTTTTTGTTAAAAGAGTTTTTTCTTAAGCCAGATGGTATAAGTTGCCCTTTTTGTACTTGATGAGTATTTATTTTGCTTTTAATCCACTCCTGCTCTTTATGTCCTTAAATCCAATATGTATATCTTTGGTTATTTTCAGTTATCTTGAGTTATATTGTTTCAGCTATTTGTTGCTATATATATATATATATATATATATATATATATATATAT
>LVTN01001527.1:31398-56987 GCA_001649415.1 Musa itinerans
TATATATATATTCTAGTACAGATTATAGTTTTTGACCACCATGCAGCTTTGTATTTCTCAATTGGCGTCAAAGAAAGTACAGAAATTCTTAGGATTGAATATTTTCATTTTCCTACATCTTTCTCGCTTTAACTTATCTTCATTCATCCTATTTTTAGCCATATTCTTCTCATTTTTGAATCTCTTTATTGGACAATTGAGGTTAACACTATAAAACATGTTAATGAAAATAATATTTACATTAAGTCCATATTAAATGTGCAGCTGAGGCACATTTAAGGATTGAACTAGACTGGCATTGCATCATTGCAATAAGTTAAATCTCAAAGGATAAGATTTGCATAAGGGTGATCTTATTGACTTAAAAGTTTCTGACTTGAGGTGCTTAGGTTGGATATCAAGTATTTATTGGGTCAACTCAATTGTGTATTTTGTTTTTCAGTGTCTTGCTACTGTTCTCTTTAATTATTTATTTAGAGAATTATGATTAGATTGAATTAATGTTAGTTTTGTATTTTTAGGTTATCATAATTGTTAGGATGCATTTGGAGAAAATTTTGGAGTCTCAGATTTATTTATATAAAGAGAAAAGAAGTAAACCACTCCTAAAGGAAACCTCTGATTAAACTAACAAAATCTTTTAAGTTGTCCAACAAAAGAAAAGATATGTTTTTTTGTATTTTTTGGATTCTGAATGAAATATTATCAATATTTATGTATGGTATTGTGAATTAATGAAACAAACATAAATTTTTGAAGAAATAATTCATCTTTTTATGGGCCAACTGACCCAAGTTTGCTTTCTTCTCTCTATGCTGATTACTGCTTTCAATTTTGTCTACGTTGTTCTTTATAAAATGCTGTTTTTATTCCTTGTATTTTCTTTCTAAACTTACATCTTTGGGCTTAGCCCAAACATAATGCTAAATCACATGGTTTTGGTTTGACATACTCAATCCAAGCTACTCGAGTCAGATTATGTAAAAGCTTATTCTTTTATACCAATTAACCACTTCAGTTGTGTTCATATAGGCTTTTCAGATGGCATGCAGTTGCTTGGCTGATCGATGCATCATGTGAGAGCTACGACTTTCATAAAAAAATTCCAAAATCTTGATTTATTATAACTTAGAGTTTATATACACATATTGATACATTCTTTGCTTTGCTTTTATTTAATCTAATTCCATAGCAAGCCAGAGACATTCAAATATAAAAGATTGTTCCTAATTTATGCTAATATATGTATATATCAGCTGCTTCACTGTGCAGTTATACACAAATGTGTTTATTTATTTTCAGATGTAATGTTTGAATTTCAGATAAGTTAGTCCTGTGACGGATTATTTCTTTAATTAACATGACACATGATTAAAAGGCCAGTTGTTGAGTTGCATTTCAAATTCACTTGTAGGGAATGAGGAATCCTGGGATAGACTGTCAGTCTGTCAAGTCATTTCTAGAGCAAGTCATGAAGGCAAGAGAAATGAAGATTGATAGGCAAGTCATATACTGTTCTTGAGTAGGCAGATTTTTTATCTAAGATAATGAAATTTGCCTTATCAGTTCATTATCTTCTTTCTGTACATTTCCTGTTTGCTGCATGATTGGATCTTGTGACTTGCATTGCCTCCATCATCACTTTTGAACATCATTAGATGCAGTTGACAGCTTTTCATATTTAGACGAATTAGATGCTTTCAAACAAATAGAAGTACCAATCTTGCTAGTGTATTCTCAATTTTCAGCTAATTGTTTTTCTCTTTACCTACAAGAAAGGACAATAATTTACGGAAATAGATATTTAGGTGGACTGTATGTGGTCCCTCACAGACCTGACATGGCAAACAACACATCACTCATCAGCTCTGCAAGAGGTGACATCATTCCTGACTGATCTTGGGGTGATACAATCCATATAAATAGCAGAGTCCATAATTAGCAACATGGATCATAAATGTCTCATGATTCAGGGGCATAAACATAATTATGTGTATCATATTTTGAGCCAAGAATGTTATTTAGCTTATTTTCAGAGTTTACTTGCATTAGTAGCTGGAGCCTCTAATGAAAATAGCCTATCTGCTTGTAGTGTTGAGGCTATGAACATTGACCCTTCTCACATCCTGCATTTGTAGGAGGCTCATGCGCTAGGATATCCCTTTTTAAGTAGATGGAATCTTTAATTTTCATGTATGACTAATTGGAGTCTTATTAGTAAGTTGCTCTGTCTAATGTTTTGGAAGTTTGTTCTGAACTTTTTGAGACTTGTTGCTGGCATTGAATGTGTTCCAACTTACATTGAGATTTGTCATGACTGAAACTTTGCTAATCCCATAACTATCCATGAGAAATGAAATAAAAAAGGGTCTTTTAGCATTTCCAAAATTTATATTTTCAAGTGTTCTTGCTTGGATATGATAGGGTCCTTCTAAACAATTAAGCAGCAGCTTGTTTGCATTGAGTGGCATCTTTGATTAGAGACATCGAATGGAATCCAATGGCCCTGGTCGAGTCACATCCTAGAATTATCCCTTGCTTTTTCTTCTCGATTTTCTTTGCATCAGGTGTGGATCTAACTGGACTGCATCAAAATTGGTGTTAGTGCTTCAGTTGGCTTATGCTATCCTGAAGGCAAACTGCAACATACTTGGTTTAAATTGATTTAGTAGAAAAGACTAGTTGGTGAACTGTTTGACACTGGAAATCCCTTTGGTTCTACTTTCCAGGAAAGGATGGATCGTAATTCTGACTTTGTTGATTGAGATATGTTTTTATTGACCAAAGGTCAGGCTGTCCTGACACTGTGGGATCTGTTTTACTTATTTGTTTCAAAAATCCGCTCCATGGATGAAGGAGAAATGTTGAGGTTTACCCACAACAGTCCATTCAAGTTTTGCAACCAAATGATGAATTAAATCTTCTGAAGAATGCAAAATTCTCCACCTTGTGGTAGAAGGAATTTGAATGGTTCAAGAAAAGAAGATCCCAATGATGATATTGGTTTTCTAACTTGTAGCTTTGATTTTATGTAGGTTTTAGCTTGTGTTGGAATGAGTCCCAACTTCAATGTAGAATTATTATCATAATCTATGTTTTCTACTCCTATAAATATTCATTATAATGGGATGAATATGATCTTTTTTAATTATTATTATTTTTCAAATGTTACTGCTTGGAGTTGATTGTAAAACATTTAAATGTTGGCTTGTTCACTTTGAGTGGCATCTGAAATTAGCAACACTGAGAGGTATTCCTCCTATGGTTTGAGCATCAGCTGCTTGTCTAACTGGCTGTATCACACTGTATGGTAATAAGCCATCTTTGAGTATTAGATCCATGAGTAAGCAAATATGTGAACTCTAAATTACATGGAATTTTGATTTTATTTCTAAGATGGTGACGTCGATTGATTTTCTTGGTCATACTACACTAGATGATGAATGTTGCTTGAGCATTTAAGATCTTATGTCTACCATGTGTACATTGCCATTTTCACTCCCCAGCATAGTGAACCTGATAAGATCTAAGTGGTTTGGTTCTTGTATCGTCAGATTTATATTACCAGCATTGATATTTGTTTTTAAATTGTTGATATGCTCCTTGAAAATTGCAGGTTCTTAGTTTTCCACTACCTAGGGATGAAAATAGGATGGATATAAATAAATACTAACTTGTATCCACTTGTGGTCATGGAACAATTATAGATGTTGTCATGAGATGTCATTCAAGCATAAATCATTTGATAGAAACATGTTAACCTTAATTAGTTAAGGCACCGAGTTAGATTTGCAAACACTCAAATTTAAATTCTTAAGCAGCTTAGAACAACTAGTCAAGTGGCTTTATTTTCATTGATTAATTTTACCTTTTCATGAATTTTTATCTTCAGTCCAAAATTTACACATTTTCATATCCTTATTTGGAAACCTTTGAATATCAAATTTGGTACTGAACAAGGATATCTGATAGTTACAGATTTAAATGGTAATAACTATCTCCAAAAGGATGCTGGCCGGCTTTCAACACATTGCACAACCTATTTTCCCTCTTTGCACTATTATTAACATTATTTTAACAACTTGATAGACATATGTGGAAGATCTTGACAATGTAATATAATAGTTTTGTTTTTCTTTTCCTTTTAATCTTGAGGTGGTTTACCTTTCTTTTCCTAACTAGATTTAAGTTGTACAATATTGATGGAAAATCTTGTTAAATGTTATGCTTGATAATATTTTCTGAGGTTCAAAACTCAATTTAAATTGCATCATTCTTCATGCATCATCAGCTGGCATATTATTATGAGAATGCAAGTGCCAAAGGAAGGTTCTTGTGATCCAATTCTACCTCTAGAACTACCTCATGCTATGCATGCATTTCAACGTGTTTCAGAATCAGACTCACTGAATATGGTAAAAAGATTTCTTCTACATTTATGTGAACTCTTGTTATTTTTATTATAATAATAGAAACAAATTTTCTCCTTGTAACTGATGGTCTCTGGCAGAAGCTAGTAAATTCAATCACATATTCTCCCAGAATTTCTATTTACTATGATGGTCTTGCCTGGTTATTGAGAAAGTGCTTTTCTAGTTCAATTTATTTTTACTGCAATTCAACAACATATGCATGGTTCCGGCCAAAATTTTTCCTTGAGGGGCTGCCTATCCTGTGGCTAAAGTGGCTGCTGTTGTAAAGGCTGATAGCATTTTGGACGCACTAATAAAATTTAAAATACTTCCCGACTGCAATAATTGCAAGTTCAGATTGGTCTTAGTTAATTGCCTATATATACATCCAATTTCAAGCTAAACAAGCTGGTGCATCAATTTTTTGAGGTTTTGCATTCTTTTCCCACATAGTTTCTCTTTTATTGGTTTTGTCTAGCATGTGCTGTCAATTTTTTTCCCATAGTGCTTGTTTCCAATTCCTATAAAAGTACATGACAGAGGATTCATCAGTAAAATTCTAATTTGTACAAGAAGACTATCTGCAGGAAGATTGTTCATAGCATATTGTAGAAGATCTAGGTACACAGAGAGGAAATCAAAGACATGTTCATCATGTCACAATAGATTAGTGTTAGAACCGAAGAGAACAGAATGAAACTTAGACCTTTCAGGATACTTACGCATAGATGCATTTGGGATTTTTGTTCTCTGTAATTATTCTTTTGCTCTCACTCTTTTGCTCCTTCATTCCTCTATTAGTAAAGGAGATAGATTTTATGGTTATCCTTTATGTTAGCTATATCATTAATGTCCTTGATGTACTCCCCAGGTCCAATTAATGCAAGTATTTACTGACAGTAACTTGTGAAATGATAAATATAGAACATTCTAAGGTACTTTATTGCCAACTAGATTTTATTGATGAACACATCTGGCCACTAGCTCCCATCATCAATATCTTGGGTGTACCGTCAAGGTTGTGCTGTCATGAATCTCAATGAACCACTGCAGCTATTAGGTTTATGTTGATGGTTGGATTAGACTTTCTTCAAGGTAACACCTAGTAACCCTCATGAGCATGTACTTTCTAATGTTGATCATTGCATAAGCCTCCTGAGCTTTTCAATGACAACTTTTCTGCTCTAGTACACTTCTATTATGAATATATTTTTAGATTTAGTTTTCTGATACAATAGTGTTTCATTGTAAACATGGGTCATGACCTTTCATTGCTTTCAAGTAGAGGTAATATTTTATAACCATTTCCTTTGGAGTTTGCAATGGTTGTTTTTTTGAAGTTTATAATTTAAGCCACACCCTCTACTAAATAGCACTTACATGATTGATGAATCAATATTAATTCATTCCAACATAAAATTATTTACTTTATATTAATCTATCGATTAAATAATCAATAGATTAATATATAGTAATATAATTTTAAGTTGGAATGGTAGTTAGATTGCATGGAATTAAAACATCAAAATGCTCGAGAATAGATCTACACAAACCTTGTAAGAAGGATGCAACTATGAGCAAGGAATCATATTTTAGTTGGTATGGTGCATCAACAATAACAAAACCTTAAAGTCTTAACTATCTAGGGTCGGCTACTTATATCTTCTATCACTGTTGAGATCCATTAAAATCTATATGATTAATTAAGTTAAGAGTATTTAAATCTTTATTTATAATTCCTTTTGAAGTTTTTTTAGGTATTCCTTTAGATCTTCTTATATCATTGATTCCTTTACCTCTCCTCATATCACCAATAGTAATCCTTTTACATCTTCTAACTACTACATATGTATTTCAGTTAAGCATATATCCATACAACTTAAACGAATCTCCCTCATTTTTTCTTTATCAAAGCAATACCTAATTGTTGGAAAATAAACTTATTTTCTTTTCTATCTTTCTTATTAATTACACACATCCACTTCAATATTCTCATCTCAGTAACACAATTTTTGTAATATTGTTATAACAATAAAGCATTGTTGTCCAACACTCACTTAGATCCAATTGAATTTCAGAGATACTTATTTTAAATCTTTTTCTACTTTCGATAATTTTTTTTAAAGCTTTGTAGTATGACACAATTTAAATTCCTATATAGTTAGAATAATTTTATATATCACACTTATTTTGTAAATTGTTACGAAAAAGCTCTTTCTTCATTCACTAAGCATCTCTAAAAATCTTAAACCTTTGTAAAATAAATTAACCAAGCTATTCCTTAATGCATCTAATATTAACTAAATCCTTAACACTTTCTTTCCCTGGCTTTAGTAATTCGATATATATCATTTTCCTATCTTTTAGTACTTAATTTGTTATAAAAATTATTATAAGCTTTATGTTTTGTTGTATTGATTAACTCTTTTAACCTCTTTTTTTTATATTCTATATATCTTTAAAATTTTTCCTCATTTTTATAGTTTTACCAATCCTTAAAACATGATCTTATGGTAATAATTGTTTTTTGAACTTCCTCACACTACAACCAACTCTTCCTTCACCTCTACCTTTAGTTTCACCGAGAAACTCTTTTATTAAGCTCCTAATCTTATTGCTATCGTAATCCAAATAATATTAATATTATCCTTATCTAAAGTCTAAGCCGCCTTATTTTCCATCCTATTCTTAAAAATCTTTATATTAGTATCTTAAAATTTTATCTAGTTATAATGAAATTTTCTATTAACTTTTCTTCTTTTGTATTCAATAACAAATATCTAATGCCATCAATCTATGTTGATTTGTCAAGCTCTTGCTAGGTATAACTTTATAATTCTTATATATAACTTTGTGTAATTTTCTAGTGAGAAAAAGTTTATTTAACTATAGTTATGACAACTATTATAAGTAATAAAATATTCATCTATCTTCTTAAAGTGAATATTTATAATTATGAGATTTTATGAAGTAACAAATTCTAAAATCATACCATCCCTTCATCCCTTTAAATTCACCATATGTTTTTCCTACATGACCTTTCAATCACCAACGTTCTTCAGTTATAGTTCCTTGAATGATATCTTCTAAGTTTTTTTTACATTCTTTTTTAGTTTAATCATTTGGTCTAACTTGACCGGGGTAAGCACTTATAACATTCAAAAACTTTTCTCCCAAGACAAGTTTTAATTTTTAAAATCTTCAAATCTTTTCACATCAACAATAATGTTCTTCAGATCAACAATTCATACAACATTTCCATATTTAACTATTTTGGTATACCAAATTTTAAATCAAATACTATCAATATCTCTAGATTTTTCTCCAACCTACTTGATCTTTTGTAAGAAAATAATGTTTATTCTTGTACTGATCAATGCCTATCAATTCTACTCCCATTTCTGAAAGTGTTCCTATATTCAAAGTTATTGACCTAATTCTCTATTCTTGGATTAACTTCTTTACTTGCATTGGTCCAAAACAATGAGAAACCTTGCCTACTTTTCACCACATTCGGGTGCCGATGTGATAAGCCATTTTTGAGCAACCTCCTAGCTTACTGTTTGCGATTCAAGATACCTAGATGGCGGGGGTGTCTTATGTCGGTTTTCAGTGACGACCTAGCCTTATATTGAAATTGGATAAGATCCATGTTCATGAGATCTGATGTAGTTTTCTAGTGTGCTAATGTTATTAGGCATACCGGGTTGTATGCTTATTGTTATTGAGATAGAGCTGTATAGAATGATAAGTCTACCACTCTATTATTGATGATCATTGCACGCCCACAACACCTTGATTAACGTTACTTATGTTTGCTTGTGCTCAGTGATTTAAAAAGGCGCTCGGGTGCTCGCCTAGGCGCTCGGGCGAGGCGAGGCCCGAGCGCCTCGCTTCATTTCCAAGCGGCGCGCTTCAAAGAGGCGCCGCCTGGGCGCTCGCTCGAGCCTAGGCGTCGGGCGCTTCGGGCGAGCGCCTGGGTTAAACCAAGCGACCGAACCAGCGTTTGAGGTCTGGTTCGGTCTCTGATGCTTTAGTTGGTTTAATCGAACCAACTAAAGCATCGATATCAGCGTGACTTCCCCAACCCTAACCCTGCTTGCCGTTCACGCTACTATTGCCGTTGCTCGCTGCCGTTGCTGTTGTCGCTGCTCACCGCTCTCGCTGTCGCTGCTCGCTGCTGCTCCCACTGTCGCCGCTCGCCACTCCCGCTCCCACTGCTACTGTTGCCATTGTCTCCGCTCACCGCTTCCGCTCCCGCTCCCGCTGCTCGCTGCTACCGTTGCCACCGTCTCCGTTCGCCGCTTCCGCTCCCGCTCCCGCTGCTCGCTGCTGTTGGTGCCACTGTCGCCGCTTGCCGCTCCCGCTGTCGCTGCTGCTGCCCGCTTCTGTCGTTGCCATTGTCGTCGCTCGCAGCTGCCGCTCCCACTCTTCTCCATCAACACCCTCGGTCTTCCGACTCTTCCCTTACACTCTTCTCCTCTTTCGATAGTATACTGTTATACAGTATACAGTATACAGTATATTGTTAATTGTATACTAGTAATAGTATTTGTATTTATTAGATTAATTTAATAGCATATTTTTATTTAAAAATTTAAATAATTATATTTATTAATTATATTATATATTTTTATATTTTAGCGCCTCATTTCGCTCGGGCGAGCGCTTGGACGAGCGCCTAGCGCCTCGGGCGTTTTTGGACCTTGACGCCTTTTGGCGCCTAGTGCTTTTTAAATCACTGCTTGTGTTATTGTTTATCATTGTGGTTTGCTTAGTTTTTGTGTTTTTCCTTGTTTTTGTAAGCCTAGACAGATCGTAAGGTTGCACACCAATTACTCCCTGAACAAGCGAAAACTAGGCTAAAACTTCCCCTTTTTTCATGTTGTGGCTTGATTTCTTAAGCCTATAGTGTGGTACAAAACATCAACTATTTTAGCCCCTAGAATGCTTTTGGGTGGCACGGGATTGGATGAGGCTTTGTGGTAGTGTTGGGCCTTGTTTGGATTCACAAGTTTGTACATAAAGTGTGTATAGACTTGCTTAACACCCCAACACCTAATTGAACGATCGTTTGTTAGACTTGTAACTTTTTTCCCTTCCAAAGGCCTTGTTTTCTCCTTGCATTCCAATTGTTTAAATTTCTTGAGTATTGTGTTTTTAAGCGACTTGTCCGTTGCTCATCTTTGAAACTAACTAGCTTTTTCTTGTTTTATAGGTCTTCCATGACCTGTGCAAGGTTGTACATAGGTTGATCCTTTGTGGATGGATATCGCAAGGTGCCTTATAACTTAGGTAATTCCAGCTTAATCCGTGACATTTGGTATTAGAGCAGACAAACAATCCAAGCAAATAATGAAAGTTCGCACACTCGCCATAGCAAAGCATCGTGGCGAATCAAGCAAGAGTGCTTTAAGGGGGTAGCTGTCTTAAGTGGTCTCAATAGGGTCGCAAGTGCAAACTCATTCTCAAGTTGCTAGAGTTGCTCAAGAGGAGCAATATTGTTAGAATGGTGAGTAAGAAGTTGGCAATTCTCCATGAGTGGAGGAAATGCAATCCGAAATGCTGATTATGGGAAAGCAAAAAAAAAATAAGAAAATGTTTGCAATGAGGAAACTTGCCTCTATGTCCTTGAAACAGGCTTAGAGGAAGTCTACCAAGGCTAGTGACGACTTTTTAGGATAGAAGACTTGCAAGAGGTAGAATCTCGAGTTGACATGATGGAGTCCCAAGTCGATTAACTTATTATTGACACCAAGGAGTCGATGCAGCATCTACAATAAGTAGTGGCTGATCTCACTTCAATAATTATAGGGTTCAAGAGAGCTTTACATGCGGGAGGGGGCAACACCCATGTTGCTTCGTCACAAAATTTGAAGGCATCCGAGCTGCATTGCTATGGGGTGCTAGGGATGCAAAGGAACTCAAAATGTTTTATTCGACATGGAGTAGTACTTTCGAGCAACGAGGCTTGATTTTGAAGAGACCAACGTGTTGATCACGACCATATATTTGAATGCGGATGCCAAAATCTGGTGGCACACCCAATGGGAAGAAATCCAATATGGGCAATGCCGGGTGGACACATGGGAGGACTTGAAGCGTGAGCTTTGAACTCAGTTCCTGTCTAAGGATACTAAGTTCGTCGCCCATCGGAAGTTCAAACAACTTCGTCAAACCGGACTGTGTAGTAGTTCTTGACATGTTGTAGCTTTCGACATGGTTCAAAATTCACAATGTATTCCATGCATGTTTTTTAAAAGCCTACTACTCAAATCCGTAAGATGCTTTTAGAAATGTTCAATTTGACCACCCTCCACCTAAGTGTCTTATGAAAAGTGAGTTGAAACCATTCTAGCAGGTCGCAAGATATAACACTGTAGTGAAGCAGATCGAGTATTTAATGAAGTGGTGAAAGATTCTCAAAAGCCAATTGGGAGCTAGAAGATACCTTACGACATGAAGAAAAAATCGTCAAAGCCTACTAGCCTTTGTTGATAGATTAAGTGGGGGAGAATGTCATAGATGGCCATCGCATACTTGCAACAGCTTCGTCAACACCATTCATCGCTTATGTTTGCTTGTACAATTGTTTGGCAATATGTTTTACTTAGATTCTGTGTGTTTCTCTTTGGTTTTTGTAAGCCTAGGTAGTTCGCAAGGTTGCACAGTAACCACTCATCGAACATGGTAAAACTGGGCCAAAACTGTCTTGTTTTCATATGTCCGGACATGATTTCTCAAGCCTACTATCCGGTGTAAAATGTCAGCCATCTTAGTCGTTGGAACCCTGAGTGGTACTGAGCTAGATGGGGCTTTAGAGTAGTATCGAGCCTTATTTAGATTCACAAGTTTATATGCAAAGTGTGCGTAGACTTGCCCAACACCTCAATAAGCGGTCATTTGTGGACTTGTGGCTGTCTTTTTCCCTTCCAAAGTCCTTGTTTTCACCTTGCATTTCATCTGTTTGTTGAATTGCTTGAGTGCTGTGTTTTTGAGCGAGACGTTGTGACCTCGTCTTTGAAACTAACCAACTTGTATATTATTTACAGGTCTCTTAGGACCTATGCGAGGTTACACTTAGGCTGACCTTTTATAGATGGATATCATAAAGGTGCCTCACGACTTTGCAATTTTAGCTAAAGTCCTTGTCAATTCGATGCTAGTACTCAACTCTTATCTTATAAGGAATTCTTCTCCATGTCATTGTTCTCATTTTCTCTTCCCTCTTTCTTATTACCAACCATAGTTGTTCCGCCAATGCCTTTTTTGCTGCCTCCACCATAACCAGCTCTATGCTGCCATCCACCAAACAATTGCACCAGCTTTGCATTTCTTAATTCATGGCCTTGTCAACATCTCCTTGCTCTCCACTAGCATGTGAATCTTTGCCTTCACCACCTTCCCATCCCACTTCTCTAAAATTTCCAACAGTAGTAAAGTTCCACAAATCCAAGTCAAGCTTCTCACTTTTCTCTATTTTTGACTTTTCTGAATACAACCCAATTTGATCAAATTGTTAAACAAATCACTGGGCAATCAAACAAGGAACTCTGATTCATGAGCTTGCATGACTGGACTTGATGAAGCTACAAAGAGATCGTTATTGCAGGATCGATTAAATGATGATGTCTATTCTATCTGTCTCTATTTTCATAACTTATTGTCACTTTTAAGCCAATTGAGCTAAATATTAAGTTCTCTCATTATGAAGTGTAGACCTGACATTTCTATTCACATAACCTCAAATATGTTTTCTGCCCATGAGAGATGAAAAGAAGCAACGAAAGCCCAAAAACGAAGGCTTGGTAAATGAATGGTGTTCCATGCTTTTCATGGGCTATGTATCACTTATTCATTATGTACAGTAAAGATAAACATCAAAACTAGTGATAAAGGTTTGAAACTTTTGTAAAAGCTAAAGCCATAAACATAGATTATCATTGCAAATTCAATTAAAAACCAATGTTAGCATCAATCATAGAGTATAAAGCTCATGCTAAGGTGATGTTTTCCTCCATTCTTTGTACATTTTCAGTAATTTCTGCTTTTTTTGTTTTTGTAGATTTGATGTGAGAGATAAATTTTATCTAGGTATAAGAAGGAATCACCTCATTCACGAAAGAATAGTAAGAAAGGTTGGACAAATTTACCAAAACTAAAATGTTTTTCCAGAGCATAAGAATAACAAAGATGATATTTGAGTTCCTTAGATTAGCTGCAGCCCTCCAAATATCTTATTTTGGTGTTTAAATCATCACCCTCATATCAACTTAAAATAATGCAGAATTTTTGGTGCCACAGGGTTGAAAACTCGGCTTTAGAACTCCATTTTTACTCTAGTTGGCCAAATCACTCTTTTGTCACATGAGAAACAGTGGTTTTGCTCAAAACTTTTCAGTTTAAGTCAGCACTGGAAAAACTAGTAGAAACTGAGTTCCAGACCAACCATTTCCATGGACCAATCTGCTTGTTCTCAATTGACTCACAGATGTACTTTATTAGTCCAGATATATCCCTTTATCTGTCATCTATTTTCTTCACTTCAGTGGAGGGACTGTTAAGGCTTACAAGGCATGAAAAGCAGATACAACAATTTACATTACATCTAGGTGGTATATCAACATGAGTGTAGAAGTAGTTGAAGTTTGTATTGATGTGATACTACAAATAGGAGATCAAGAGACATTTTGCTTAAGCAACATATATTTCTAAGAAATAATATTTTTCCTTCTGATCAGAACTCAGAAGGTCAATTACTTATCTTGATTATGGACTAAGGTTCTCTTTGAGCTACCTAAAATAGTTCAGAATAAACGGAATTCCAAGATTATTCAAATCATTTGGCAGCATTTATATTTATAACTGACACTCCTGAATATCATGTTCCCAGAAATGACATGCTACTTAACTACTACTATATGCTTGCATAACTTGTCCATATCAATCTTCCAGGAACGGCATCAAACATTTCGTGGGGGATTTTGGAACTACTTCAGTATTGGTAAGAGTTCCTGAATTCCTAAAGATTAAATTGCAGCTTATTTCTGACTGTAATTTTGTTTGAGGACTTCAAAGAAAATTGCATTTGTTAAAGGAATGTTAAGGGCTCAACTAATGTATCATAGATATGATACTAAGTCATATACATGAAAATTTAAATTGAACAAATAGTTATGGTGACAGTATAACAGTTTCTTTTCATTATTCTACTTTTGTATTGATTGATTTATTCATATCACTATGCTTGATATATTGGTCATATATGCCAAAAGCCTGGTATTCTTGTCTAGATCCTCGTAGTACATGATTGTAACCATATCTTTACATTTTAACATGGATGGGAATTTTAGGAAATTTATTTCATGTTATTTTCACCCAAAGAAAGTTTATGTTAAATTCCCATTTGCATGGGGATGTAACTTTTGCATGCAAGCTATGTAATTTAACTATTGATGAATTAACATTGTTAGGATGAGATTTCTTAGTACAAAACTGAATAAATGTACTTAGGTAAATCATTTGTATGCAGAAAACAAGAACTTGTACGAGTGTTATTTGTCTGTATGATCCTTTTAGTAGGCTGCTTTCCTTTTATTTGTGAAAAATGCTTTCTAAACTTGAGATGGTAAACTTGTATTATGCAACATGCTGGGCTGTTTCTTCGAATGTTTTCTTTGCTGCTATTGCAATAGTCATGAATTTTGAATACCAGTTTGTATCAACTTGTGCACAATGTAGCTGCTTTAGTGACATAGACTGACATTCTAAACATGTGTGTGGTATACTGAGGTATATGATATCATATTGATATCCCATACCAATTTACTTGCTGGCAGGCTGGTACTTGGTACAGTCTGGTATATATATTCTTGTTGGTTGTCAAATTTTCCTTCAATTTTAAGTGGAAAATTAACTTGAACATTTTGGCTGGTAATTTTCTGGTTTCACAAGTCTGTACTTATGTGCCATTGGTTATGTCAAATGCATGCTTTACAGGAATGGATGCCCAAGTATCATATGCATTTCACCATAAGAGGAAGAAGCATCCTGAAAAGTTTAAGAACCAGTTAGCTAATCAGGTACTCGTCGATGATTGCTGCTCATATCACCATTCCTATCCTTCATCTGTGTTTACTGTTTGCACTGATTGATTGTAAATCTAAAAATGGAAGTAATTGTTGTTGGTCATATTGGTTCCTGTGCACCCAACTTTGATGGATGTAATTAACAAAAGCACACGTTCCTGCAAAGGATGCCCCATGTATATTAAGCTTATCATCTTTGTTTCTGTCCTCAAATACCTTACTAAAGCTTCACCATCGCATTGGTGTTCCAGAGAACCTATTTAAAGCTTGGATGTACCCAAGGATGGTTTTGTACATCTCTTTTTCATCCTACTTCAAGGTAACTTTGTGGCAATCATTTAACAGATTCCCTAGATTTTGATAGCTTGAATAACAGTTGTTGTAACTTGTAATGATCATAACCATTCTCTTATGCTATCTGTTATAGTAAACTTAGCAATACACATGGTAAAAGTTTAATAATGTGAAGATTTATGCTTCTTTGTCTGGGAAAATGATTTATATAACCATACAAATTGAATTGCACAATCTGGACAAGTTCTTTTTAGTTTGTGGCTGGCTATACATTATAATCATACATAAAATCTATTGTACTAGTCAAGATACATTATAAAACCTAAAGCAAGTCTTCGAATATCAACTGTATTGATTGGTATGAATTAGTATTTACTGGTCTGGCCAAGGATTAGTTTTGAAACATATTGATCATATCAGTATAATGCCATTTATTTTTTTATTATTTTATTCAATGATACCGAGCTATGTAGGTGATGTATACTGCCAACATACAGTAGTCCACTGAGTTACCAGAATCAGTACAGATCAAGACTTTAATCTTTGGCCAAAAGTCTTCTATAGTTCCGACTTTCAACACTGGATTAACATTAGGCATGCCATCTTGATCATGTGCACAATATGCAGAATTTCCACTTGTTTTAGATCATATAGAAGTCTTAGAATGTTGCTCTGTATAATTTGTACAAGTGACTGACACATTACAAAAATCAGTAACTAAACGTCAATCCATTGTAGAAGCTTTTTATATGGAAGTGGCAGCCATTTTAACTTAGTTGACTTGGCATGATATAGTACCACTGAAAGAAATGAGTGTTTGTTAGACCAAATGAATATTGTGACAAGGCAAGTGACACTTGTGTAATTTGGATTTCCAATGAAGGACGGAAACATATTGAAGATGACTATCAGTTCATTCAACAAAGGGGTTGAATAAGGTGAGAGAAATTGACATGACAGATACGAAAGGATGAGGTCTACACATTGGTGCATTATGGTTTTCGGAAAAGCAAAAGCTAAAAGTTACTATTATAAAGGAGGTGAAGACCTCTTTACAGCATTAATGATATCATCTTGACTCAGATATTCACTTGCTTTTTCATGCTTTTTTTGTTTCTTTGATATGGAACTGCTGTGATATAATTTTCCAGTCAAATCTCTAGCATCCTTGTTAGTCCATGACAGATAGCTTAATATTCTTCTTAAATCTATATGTAGGATTAATGTGATGTTATATTGTGTTGGTAGAATGAGGTGAACTACCTCAGGATGTTATTGCACATGTAAGCCACTTGCAGACCTAGCTTAATAACCTAATCAGGGCAGGCCTAACCATGCCGCGCTGGAATTATTGATAGATCATGTTTTCCTTGGATCCTAATATATGTCAAATATCACATTCAACTAGTTCCATACTTGGTTACTAAGAAAAGCATGATATCATATTTATGAACAGTCCCTGCTATCAATATTAACTTGTATTTATGGCTACATCCACTCTATATCTTGTTGGATTAGTAGGTTACTCAAATTATGACATATGGTATGAGAGCAACTCTATGAAACTCTACTTGGGGAATGATACACGTTTCCTAATGCAGTCTAATATGGTGTAATGTCAGGTTGGTCCAATTGATCTCCATTCAATCTCTAAAGGAGAACTTGAATTGGAAGGGTGAGATTAGGATATCTTGGTAACCTATAGCATGAACTGAGAAAAGCATGATCTACTAATAACTTGGTTTCTTTTCTTTCTTAACTGCCCCTCTTTTTTCTCAGCTCTTTGCATTCGTTATTTGGTATTTTGTTTTAAAATTTTGTTACTTTTTTCCCATATAATGAAATGAATGGGAAGTATTTCTGTTTTTTAAAGGAAAAAGAAGGGTTAGTAGGTCACTGGGGCTGTGGCATGTATAATATAATTTCACAAACAACCTCATCAACCAAATCTAGACTGTTGTTTGGTGTTAATGAGTAAGATACACAAGATTAACGAGAAATGTTTACTTAAAGCCTTCATTTTATTGGCTGAATTGTGATTGTTCATTAAAAATGTGTGTTCTTTTTCCTGAGAAATTGGATTAACTATGATTAGCGTGTGTTATTTTCTGTTGGACATAGTTTCTTAGAATATTTTTTGTTCAAATACAGGAACGTAGCTTGTCTTGCAAAGGTCAAGATCATGAAAAAGACTGGCCACTGGGAAAAGCTTCATATTCCTAACAGGTGAAATTTTAGCTGCTTTTCAATTGAAGCATTGCAATTGTCTTCATTGAGTGCAGCAGTACATTACTCCCTACCAATGACTAAAAGAATGACTTTAAATATCTATCTATTTAGTCATGGTAGTAGAGCATTTCTTATTTTTCTGATATTGGGATGCTTGGCTATGATTAAATTGTTTTATATTACTCTGCAGTCTGCATGATTGTTTGTGATCCTTTAATGGCTTAGTCCTTTTATGTTTTTTTTCCAATTATCAAAGATCCAGTTATACAATTCAGGAGTCTGTTATTTATTTATCATGATTTTTGTCTCTTCAGGCCTTCTGTTTTTCAATTGCCTCCCATATTTAACATTTGTATTTAGTCCAACAAGCACAAGATAAGGTTCTTTTCTTCCTTTTTTTTCCTCAATACTAAGATGTATGCTTGACTTAATTCATGAAGCACCTTCTCTCTCTCTCTCTCTCTCTCTCTCTCTCTCTTTCTCTCTCTCTTATATATATATATATATAAAACTGTGTTCCGCTTCATCTCATTACTAAATTCGTCATGTGTTCAAAAACAAATAGTTTTTCTTCCAATGTTTTTCCAAATCATAGATAAACTAAAATTAGACTCTTGAATTCTGATGAGTGATGGACTTACAATTAGTTGACTAAAGTATATGGTAATGGAACATGAAAGTGGTTTTAGAAGTCTGGGCACTTTTGAATTTAAAGCAATTTGGTTACATTTGCCTCCATTATTTCCCTCAATCCTTCTATCTGACCTGCATCTATTAGGTCTGCTACATTTCTTGACCCTCATGCATCTTGTCTAGTCTCTTAATTGGGCCTAACAAGAATCTTCATTGACATGCTTATATTTTGATCTTTAGTGTCCACCTCTTTGCATCTTTAGTTCTTCTCATGAAATCATTCATTTCAGTTGTTGGCTGCCCAGGTAATTTTATAATTTGTTTCCATTTGCCTAGTGTGTGATTCTTTGAAAATAGAACTGACATTAGACTATGGAGTTTCAAATATTGAGTACTTAAATTTTGATGACAATCATTTCAAAAACTGTCATGTAAAGTGGTCTTTCTAGAAGATGCTTCGATGTGTACTCTGATGGCAAACAACTTGAGCATTTCTGCTATTAATCACACACGGTGTTACTGTAAATAAATTTCTCTTGATGGCAAACAACTTGAGCATTTCTGCTATTAATCACACACGGTGTTACACAATGATAAATGTATTTCTTGGTGATGAATACATAACCATTTAGGAGAGGAGAATTGCTTCTGAAATTTCCTGGGGTGAGACCCACATATCAGGTTTGTGAGACGAATTTTTACCTTGAAATATTCAGGGTTGACTCACCTCTCCAAGAAAAGTTTTTCCATTTGAATTCTGAAGGATATTGGTGGGTCACTTCTAATTACAGTTCAATATGCAGCATCAGGTCGATTGTTTGTCTGAACTTGCCCAGCTTTTCTGGTGGATTGAATCCATGGGGAACACCAGATAAGAAGAAACAGCGAGATGTTGGTTTTTCTTCTTATAAAGTGTTATACATTGATTTTTTAATTGGGGAAAGAATGTTTGGAACATTTAGTTTTAGTTCTAAATTATCATATCCTACAGCGGGATTTGACTCCACCATTTGTTGACGACGGCCTATTAGAGGTAGTGGGTTTCAAGGATGGTTGGCATGGGCTTGTTCTGCTTGCTCCCGGAGGGCACGGGACTCGTCTTGCACAGGTATCTGGTTCACAACAGCTTATATCAGACAGCTTTTCATCAAATCAACATCATGCTTAAGGATAATATCAGCATGCCATATACGATGATCACTTCAATATTTTTCTTGTGATCTACATTAATAATGTACTCTTTCTATGTCTAGGCTTGTCGTATTCAGTTCAAGTTTCACAAGGGTGCTGGTGATCATGCATACATGAGAATTGATGGAGAACCTTGGAAGCAGCCTTTTTCACAAGACAAGGGCGAGGTTGTGGTAGAGATCTCCCATCTGGGTCAAGTCAGTATACTTGCAACAGATAATTGCATAGCTAAAAGTGTTTATGATGTCTCAACACAACCTGATGAAGACTCGACCAGTGAAGATTCTGACAACAGCTACTCGGAGGAGAGGAAGAATTTTGGAGCAGCAGATGCATTCAGATATTATGATGATATCGATCGTACTTGGATTAGTTAGTCCCTGCTTGGCCTTTTGATGTAGCCAGTTGTGGTTTACTCAACCTTTCACCAGCCGTAGTATTTTGACCAGGACACCGTTGGTGGATAAGCAGTTCTTTTTCTCTGTATACATGTGTAATATGTATCTTAACCAAAGGATTTTCTTATAAAGAAAGATTATTAACGAGCTCAATGCAGATTTGCAGTTGTCTTGGTTTTCTATTAAGCTCACAGCATGTATATATTTACTATTAGTTCTATGCAAAAATTGCATGCTAAAAATTAATATTAAAACATTGGTCATTTTATTTTGCCCAACGCAAACTATACTCTGATTTCATTTTCCCAACATAAACTATATTCTGATTTTAACTTTCCTAATACAAACTATTCTGACTTGGACAACTCAAAAAGGCAGCTTGGCTACTACCTACATATAAAACCTTGCAAGCGTCAATCACATAATTACCCATTTAATCCATTCAAAAACTATATATAAATGGATGATTTTCCTAAACAAAACTAATGTTGTTTTTTTACTAAGAGCATTTCCATATTAGTTTCTTTCTCATAAAGCCTTTTTTTTTAAATGATAAAATTACCCCCAACTACCATTTATTTATTTATTTTTCTCCTTCCATCTTCCCCCAACAACCATTTATTTATTTATTTTTCTCCTTCCATCCTCAAACTCATTCAATTGAATCAATCTATTCAATTGAACTAATTCGATCAACCTAAAACTTGGACCAGTTCTAAATAAATAATATCAAATAAAATATTAATATATTATTTATATTAATATAAATAATCTATAATTATATAAAGGGTGAATCTAAAAAAAATCCCATAATTTTGGAAACTTCCTGCAGAGTGCCCCTACTTTAGAAATTTCTTATCATTTTCTTACTTTTTAAAAAGATAATATTATCCTTCTAGAATTGGTTGGGTTCACATAGAATTAAACCGAAGAAAAAATCGATTTATCTTAAACTGATTTTGTTACCATACACCGTATAATGTTTTTATTTACCAATCGACACGACCAGTGGTGAATGACATTCCATCTCTCGTGTTTTTCCTATTCCTTGACTGCATTGAGTTCCTATGTCGAAGGGTTTAGGGTTTATGATTACCACAAGGAGTATCAAGTTCTAGCAATGAGGCTTTTTAGGTTCTAACATACTATCGCTAGAGCACCCCTCTTAACTACGGTGTGGGGTTCCTTCTATGTCATCTATCTAGTTAGTCTTCATTTCTCAAACAACATTTCTAGTCCCCAGGTCATTTATATGAATATTAGGATACTTGTTACTCTTGCATTGATGTTTGCTGTTCTAAAATTTGTGAAGATAGCTCGTAAGCTCTACTACTATGGTAGTGTTATGAGTGAAAATTTAGTCTTTTGTCAAGATTTTGAGCATTCTTTATATAAAAAATGACTTAGTCTTGAAGAGTCTCCCAAAGTTGTACATTGACATATGATATTTGTAGTGTATACTGTACTCAAACGGTATGGTTTGTGGACACAAGATTTTATTAGGATCAATACGGTACTAAGAGGGGGGGTGAGGGGTGAATTAGTGCAGCGATAAAAATTACGGTTACGATTCCAAATTTTTTTGAGTTAATAAAAACGTAATGAAGAAATCGTATCGAGAAGATGTCGACTTGAAGTAAATGAATAATACAGAGTGCAGCTAAGTAATGAAAGTAAGCAGTAAAGAAAGAACATACCGAATTTATAGTGGTTCGATCGTTGTGACCTACGTCGACTTCCAATTCCTCCTCCGTCGAGATCACTAGCGTCCTAATGCAGAAAAGAGTGGTATATTTATAAGCTCCAATGACTTCAAAGTTAGAGCCAAAAAGTGTCTCATCCCAGGTTTTCGGGATACTGACGGTACCACCGCCTGACACTCTAACACTAGGCTCTGACAGTACCATCGCTTGACAGGGTGGTACCATTGCCCACCCTGGGCGGTGCCACCACTTGACAAGGCTCCAAGTGGCCAACTTGACCTTCCATCTAGCCTAACTCAGCCCTATTTTGGGCCTAGTTGGCCCCTAACTGAGGTAGTGAGATTACCTCTCAATCCTAACTCAATCTAAGTTTTAACTATGATAATTAAGGTATTAACAAAGCAATCTTTGTCTGGTATGTCAATTGTTCTTTCTTCAAAGTCTCAACGAACTTCCGGTGAACTCTTGGCAAGTTTTTGGCGAACTCCTGATGAATTCTTGGTAAACTCTCGATGGACTCTTAGCAAACTCCCAACTAACTCTCGACGAACTCCCGACGAACTATCCGTGAACTCCCGATGAACTCTCGGCATGGTCTCGATGAATTCTCGACGAGCTTCTAGTATATCGTATTGTCCGATCTTTGACGTATTGTCCGATCTTCGACGTATTGTCCGATCTTTGACTCCAGCCCCATATCTGCTTTATGCTTTATTCATTATCATAGTTAATCCTACAACACTCTTCTCAATATATAGATTAGATCAATAATTTATCAATTGATTTCATCATCAAAATTTGAGATTCAACAGATTTACCCACTATAAATTAGATGAAGGGCTATGGGTAAGAACCATTGAGACATGGATCTTTATTTTTTTTATTTTCACTGGAGGAAGATAGATCTGTGCAATGTTTTCTGATAGTTGGCCTTCTAAATAGGTGAGCAACCTCTAATAAAAAATTGGTGTAGAAAACATAAGTTCTGGTATACGATAGATTATTTTTCGATAAGACCAAAAATAGTGTATCACATAAGTGTTATGATCTTAGTACCACTAAGGAGGAGGGGTGAATTAGTGTTATAGTAATTTAAACACTTTAAAACTTGATCGAGAGGTCAATATATTTTAAAAACTCAATTTATTAAGTATTAAGTGTGAGTAAAAGTTATGAGTAAAGAGAATAATACTAAGTCATAATAAAAGATGAGTAAAAAAAGATAAATCAATGTTATAGTGGTTTGGTCTTCTCGACTTATGTTTACTCTTAATTCTTCTTCCCTTGAAGTTATCGACTTTCACTAATGATCTTACTTAAACAAGTGAAGAGTAATGACCTCTTACAACCTTCTTTGTTCTAAGGTATAAGAGAAAAACATAAAACTCACTTTCTTAAAAAATATCTCTCACCTCTTACACTTTAGTTACAACCAAACACAAGAGGAGAAAGAGACTCAAACTATGCTTAAAATGAGAGTTTACAATACTTTCAAACTTTAAGAATAGATGATTCATTAACCGAGCCTTGGGGTATTTATAGGCCCTAACAAGCTTCAAAAATAAAGCTAGAAATTTAAAACTCCGAAATTCTAAGGTATGGACGATGACACTGACAAGTCACAAATCTAGGTACTAGCGATACCATCATCATAAAATTTAAATTTCGGATGGTATCACCAATACCCTAGGCAGTAATACCATCACCATAGGCAATACTACTATTGGAATGGCTGTTAAAGCATTATTTGTACCTATCGACTAACTTAGATGATATCATCTCCTAGGCCTCATGGTACCACTACCAGGCTTGGTTTAGGCAATTGGTTTGGCTTCTAAAGACCCTCATTTGATCTTACTTTAAGCCCAATGACTTTTATAACAAGTAGACTTTATTTTAGCCTAATATCGACCCAAAATGACGTCGATCAAGACTTTGACTCATCAACTACTCATCCAGCACATTTATGAAACTTTTAACACATTGTTTGCTCGTTCAGCATTGTCATTTGATCTTTTGATATTTCGCTCGAACCTCCACCACATCGCTCTATCCTTTGGTATATTGCTCATTCCACTAGCATATTAACTTTCCATGACATTGATCTTTCGATGCAATATCTAATCCTTCCAACATGATGCCCAAACTTATAGCATGAAGTTCAATATTAGCACGTCAACCAAACCTTCGGCTCATTGTCCAATTTCGGTATGAAAATCTTCTAGCACAACTTTCGATTGTCTAGCTCGACATTTGTCCATTCGATGGTCCTTGTCTGTAATCAAAATATTTTCTATATTATTTATCTCAAAAGTATGTTAGTTCATCAAGCTTATAAATTAATTTTATCATCAAAATCTATGATTTAATAATCTCTCTCCTTTTTGACAAGGACAATCAATTGATCACGAGGTTTTAACAAGACTCTCATTTTCTATATGCCATAAGTATAAAATTACATCATGAATATTAAAATGCATTAAGTTGAAGAAATAATTAATGAAATATAACTTGAGAAGAATCTTGATGACATAAAGGACTGCAATTATGATATTATGGTATTATGACGGGTTCTTAACAAGACTCCCCTTATTTATGTATCTTAAAATTATGAGATTTAATTCGATGATATCATGAGTCTCAAATTATATCAAGTAAAAGATACTATAAAGTGAAACATAACTTGAACACAATTTTATAAATATCCTAATATTTAAAGATCATATAAGTATCCTAATATTTAAAGATCATATCATTTGTTCATCATTGCATTTATTGCATTTAGTCATATATCTTCTTCCTTTTTGTCATTAGGAAAAGAAGGGAGTATATAAGTTATGAATATAAAAGAGTCACAAAAATAGATAAATCACAAGCCATAAATGTTGAGAAGTCTATTGAATCTCGAATTTTGATGATGAAACCAATCGATAAGTGTTTATGTTTTAATCTGTATTTTGAGTGATGTAGGATGCTTCGATCAGGATGAGACAATTAAGGCAAGAAAAATCATGTTAGGCTGGTGGAAAACATGTCAGAAGATTGGACGTCGGGCCGGAGAAACGGTCGACGTATCGACTGAAGGCTTCGGGCTGTGGATTTGGGCATCGGGCCAAGAAGAGCGGATATTGCGCCATGGATATCGGAGTTGTGGAGTTAACTGGCCGATTGGGCAATATCTTGCAAGAGAGGACAATGCGCTGAAGAATCGGACGAAGCGTCGAGGGACCAATGACATGCCGGACAACTTGATTTATGCTTAGTATTAATTGTCTAGATCGAAGTGTATTTTTACATGTGCAAGATTAACTACGAAAGCAAGGCATGAAGCAAAATGAAGTCCCAAAGTCAAGATCGTGATCACGTTGGGAGTTCGAGAGTTAATCGGAAGTCCGGACGTTCGTCGGAAGTTCTGGCGGAACCAGCCGAGAAGTCTCAAAGCTTGCCAAAGAAGCTCATCGGAACTCGCCAAGAAGATCGTCATGAAATCCAGGAGCTTGCCAGTAGTCCGCCGGAACATTGTCGAGATATCGTCGAAAGTTCGCCGGAAGATCGCCGGAAGAATAGACTTATGGACTTGTTTTAGCTCAGATTATGTCTTAGATTTCGTGGTTAGCACGTAATTGGGTTTGGACTTGGGCCAACCCAATTAGGGGCTAGCTAGACCCATGAAAGTACTGTGTTGGGCCCAATGAGAGGCCCAAACAATGCCCCCCAAGAAGTCTCACCGTCGTGGCACAGTCTTCGAGATTGTATCAGGCGATGGTACTACCAATCTGGGCAGTTGTACTGCCCCTAACAGGGTGCCAGGCAATAGTACCACCAGTCTTGGTGATGGTACCGCCCAGCACTGCCTCCCAGGCGGTGGTACCGCCCAGGGCAGTGTTAGTGTCAAACTGACACTGGGCGGTGGTATTGCCCAGCGTAGGTGGTGGTACTGCTCGTGCTTGGGGAACTCGGGATGCGATGTTTTTAGGCTCCAAGTTTGAGTACCGCCCAGCACTGCCTCCCAGGCAGTGGTACCGCCCAGGGCAGTGTTAGTGTCAAACTGACACTGGGCGGTGGTATTGCCCAGCGTAGGTGGTGGTACTGCTCGTGCTTGGGGAACTCGGGATGCGATGTTTTTAGGCTCCAAGTTTGAATCAACTTAAAGCCTATAAACACCCCTCTCATCCCTGGTTAAAACATACAAGCACAAAGAGTTTAAAAGTAAAGAAATGCTGCTGCAATCTCTTTAGAATTCCCTCCTCTAGCTTAAAATTAGAATTCTGTTTAGAGAAGAGTGTAAGTGCTTGTAAGGGTTGTCTCCTAAACTCGGTAAAAGAAGAAGAGGGGTGTAAGAAGGAGATTGATCTTTGCATATTAAAGGAAGATCGTTAGTGGATGCCGGTGGCCTCGACGGAAGAGGAATCGGAGGAGTGGATGTAGGTCATGACGACCGAACCACTATAAATCGGTTTATATTTCTGTTTTGCTATTTATCTTAATTGCAAACTACCTTCCTTCCTTTACATCAACTACACTTCTGTATGTTTTCAATATAAAGATCTTTTCGAAATGGTTTTCGTCGAAACCCGATTTTATCGTACGAAGGTTTTTTGAACCGATGTAATTTTTACCGCTGCACTAATTCACCCCCCC
>LVTN01001527.1:58045-69882 GCA_001649415.1 Musa itinerans
AAATAATATGAAAATCAATAATTATCATTTTCTGAAATAATACTCTAGAATGATGATTTGGAATCATGCATGTAATGATGATTTTATATTTTATATACATGATGATTTGGTATTATGCATGCAATACTTTAACTTATGATAATGATGCATGCAATGATGAAATATTCATGATAAAATAATTGTTTTGACATTCATGACTTGAATCTTCATCTATGCTATTTTCCTTTGTCATGATTTGAAAATTATTGTAAAGGGAAAAAGAGATACAAAATTGTATTCTTCCCTTCTTTTTGACAATAACAAAGGGGGAGATAGCTAGCTTGCACAAGTCAAGAGAAGATGCAAACGCACTTCATGTAAAACATTATCTCTTGCTAGCTTGTTATCTTGCATTTTGCTAGCTTGCACTTTGCAAAGGAAGCAAAAATAATTGCACTTCTCAAAAGAGAAGAAATCGCTAGCTTGAAATCTCAAGAAGAAGCAAAAATTTGCTAGCTTGCAAATTGTATGGAGAAAGAAGTGCTATCTTGCCTATCTCAAGAAGCAAGATATGCGAACTTGCACATCTAGCAAAATTGACAAATTTGCATATTTCAAGAAGCAAGAGTTGCTTTCTTGAACATCTCAAAACCGCTAGCTTGCATGTTCTAAAATATTGTAAAATTTGCTAGCTTATATATTGTAGAACTTGCTATCTTACTACCTTCCATATCTATGATGATAGCAAAATTGCATAATGATAAAAATAGAAATTATATTTATTATGCAATGATTTGAATTTACATCTCAAACACATGAGAATTGGACTTCTCCTTTTTGTTGATGACAAAGGGGGAGAAGTATGATCATAGTATGCATGATGACGTGTTGCAAATGTTCTTGATGAAATTTGCAATGACTTGAATTCAGCTTGAATTCAAGGTTTTATCAATATGCCATATTGATAGGGGGAGTTTGTTTAAACTCCGGGAGTTAAGATTAACTCCGTCATCAGTTGGTTGTTATCATAAAAAAGGGGGAGATTGTTGAATCTCGGATTTTGATGATGAAACCAATCGATAAATATTTATGTTTTAATCTGCGTTTTGAGTGACGCAGGATGCTTCGATTAGGATGAGACAATTAAAGCAGGAAAAATCATGTTAGGCCGGTGGAAAATATGTCAGAAGATTGGACGTCGGGCCGAAGGAACGATCGACGTATCGACAGAAGGCTTCGAGCCGTGGATTCGGGCATCGGGCCAAGAAGAGCGGATATTATGCCAAGGATATTGGAGTTGCGGAGTCAACTGGCTGATTAGGTAATAGCCCGCAAGAGAGGACGATGTGCCGAAGAATCAGACGAAGCGTCGAGGGACCAATGACATGCCAGACAACTTGATTAATGCTTAGTATTAATTGTCTAGATCAAAGTGTATTTTTACATGTGCAGGATTAACTATGAAAGCAAGGCATGAAGCAAAATGAAGTCCCGGAGTCAGGATCGAGATCACGTTGGGAGTTTGAGAGTTCGTCGGAAGTCCGAACGTTCGTTGGAAGTTCTGGCGGAACCAGCCAAGAAGTCTCGGAGCTTGCCAGAGAAGCTCGTCAGAACTCGCCAAGAAGATCGTTGTGAAGTCCAGGGGCTTGCTGGGAGTCCGCTGGAACATTGCCGAGAGATCGTCGGAAGTTCGCCGGAAGATCGCTGGAAGAAGACTTACGAACTTGTTTTAGCTCAGATTATGTCTTAGATTTCATAGTTAGCACGTAATTGAGTTTGGATTTGGGCCAACCCAATTAGGAGCTCGCTAGGCCCATGTAAAGACTGTGTTGGGCCCAATGAGAGGTCCAAATAGTGCCCCAAGAAGTCTCATCGTCGTGGCATAGTCTTCGAGACTATGTCAGGCGATGGTACCGCCAGTTTGGGCAATTGTACCACCCTTGGCAGGGTGCCAGGCAGTGGTACCGCCCTTGGCAGGGTGCCAGGCAATGGTACCGCTAGTCTAGGTAGTGATACCGCCCAGCATTGCCCCCCAGGCGGTGGGTAGTGTCAGTGTCAAACTGACACTGGGCAGTGGTACCGCTCAGCATAGGCGGTGGTACCGCCCATGCCTGGGGAACCCGGGATGAGATATTTTTAGCCTCCAAGTTTGAATCAACTTGAAGCCTATAAATACCTCTCTCATCCCTAGTTAAAACATACAAGCATAGAGAGTTTAAAAGTAAAGAAACGCTGATGTAATCTCTTTAGAATTCCCTCCTCTAGCTTAAAATTAGAATTCTGTTTAGAGAGGAGTGTGAGTGCTTGTAAGGGTTGTCTCCTAAACCCGGTAACAGGAGAAGAGGGATGTAAGAAGGAGATTGATCTTCGCCTATTAAAGGAAGATCGTTAGTGGATGCCGATGGCCTCGACGGAAGAGGAATCAGAGGAGCGGATGTAGGTCACGACGACCGAACCACTATAAATCGGTTTGCATTTCTGTTTTGCTATTTATCTTAACTGCAAAGTGCCTTCCTTCCTTTACATCAACTACACTTTTGTATGCTTTCAATTTAAAGATCTTTCCGAAACAGTTTTCGTCGAAACTCGATTTTATCATATGAAGGTTTTTTGAACCGACGTAATTTTTACTGCTGCACTAATTCACCCCCCCCTCTTAGTGCCGCTCTTGATCCTAACAAAGTCAAGAGAAAGATAATTCATAAATTCTAGCATAAATCATGACCCGTTTGGATAAATCTTTCTCTTAGTCATCAATAAAAATCATGTGTTACTATTTCTCTCCCTTCGTCATCAACAAAAAGAAGGGAGTATATCAATGATCTAATCGTGTGAATATAAAAATTTCTTTGATATCAAGTATATGAAGAATCTCAATATTAAATTATCAAAGATAAGTTCATGTTATGATGATCAAGAAGAATCTACTACTATTGTAGTGTTATGAGTGAAAATTTCGTCTTTTGTCAAGATTTTGAGCATTCTTTATATAAAAAATGACTTTGTCTTGAAGAGTCTCCCATAGTTATACATTGACATATGATATTTGTAGTATATACTGTACTCAGATGGTATGGTTTGTGGATACAAGATTTTGTTAGGATCAATACGGTACTAAGAGGGGGAGGGGTGAATTAGTGCAGCGATAAAAATTACAGTTGCGATTCCAAATCTTTCTGAGTTAATAAAAACGTAATGAAGAAATCGTATCGAGAAGATGTAACTTGAAGTAAATGAACAATAAAGAGTGCAGCTAAGTAATGAAAGTAAGTAGTAAAGAAAGACCACACAGGATTTATAGTGGTTCGATCGTTGTGACCTACGTCCACTTCCGAATCCTCCTCCGTCGAGGTCACTAGCGTCCTCATGTAGAAAAGAGTGGTATATTTATAGGCTCTAATGACTTCAAAGTTGGAGCAAAAAAATGTCTCATCCCGGGTTTTCAGCGTACTAATGGTACCACCGCCTGATACTCTAACATTGGGCTCTAGCAGTACCATTGCTTGATAGGGTGGTACCACCACCCACCCTGGGCGGTGCCACCGCTTGACAAGGCTCCAAGTGGCCGACTTGACCTTCCATCCAGCCTAACTCAGCCCTATTTTGGGCCCAGTTGGCTCCTAACTGAGTTAGTGAGATTACCATCTAATTCTAACTCAATCTAAGTTCTAATTATGATAATTAAGGTATTAACTAAGTAATTTTTGTCTGGTATGTCAATTGTTCTTTCTTCGAAGTCTCGACGAACTTCCTATGCACTCTTGGCAAGTTTTTGGCGAACTCCTGATGAATTCTTGGCAAACTCTCGATGGATTCTTAGCGAACTCCCAACTAACTCTCGACGAACTCCCGACGAACTCTCAGTGAACTCCCGACGAACTCTCGGCATGGTCCCGATTAACTCTCGACGAGCTTCTGGTACATCGTCCAAATCTTCGACGTATCGTCCGATCTTTAACTCTGACCCCACATTTGCTTTATGCTTTATTCATTATTATAGTTAATCTTGCAACACTTTTTTCAACATATGGATTAGATCAATAATTTATCAATTGATTTCATCATCAAAATCCGAGATTCAACAGATTTACCCACTATAAATTAGATGAAGGGCTATGGGTAAGAACCATTGAGACATGGATCTTTATTTTTTTTATTTTCACTGGAGGAAGATAGATCTGTGCAATGTTTTCTGACAGTTGGCCTTCCAAATAAGTGAGCAACCTATGATAAAAAATTGTCGAAAACATAAGTTCTGGTATACGATAGATTATTTTTCGATAAGACCAAAAATAGTGTATCACATAAGTGTTGTGATCTTAGTACCACTAAGGAGGAGGGGTGAATTAGTGTTATAATAATTTAAACATTTTAAAACCTGATCGAGATGTCAATATATTTTAAAAACTCAATTTATTAAGTATTGAGTGTGGGTAAAAGTTACGAGTAAAGAGAATAATACTAAGTCATAAGTAAAAGATAAGTAAAAAAAGATAAATCAATGTTATAGTGGTTTGGTCTTTTCGACCTATGTTTACTCTCAATTCTTCTTCCCTTGAAGTTATTGACTTTCATTAATGATCTTACTTCAACAAGTGAAGAGCAATGACCTCTTACAACCTTCTCTGTTCTAAGGTATAAGAGAAAAACTTAAAACTCATTTTTTCTTATAAAAGATTGCTCACCTCTTATACTTTAGTATTACAACCAAACTCAAGAGGAGAAAGAGACTCAAACTATGCTTAAAATGAGAGCTTACAATACTTTCAAACTTTAAGAATAGATGATTCATTAACCGAGCCTTGGGGTATTTATAGGCCCTAACAAACTTCAAAAATAAAGCTAGAAATTTAAATCTCCGAAATTCTAAGGTATGGACGATGACACTGACAAGTCACAAATCTAGGTACTAGCAATACCATCATCATAAAATTTAAATTTCGGACGGTATCACCAATACCCTAGGCGGTAATACCATCACCATAGGCAGTACTACTATTGGAATGGCTGTTAAAGCATTATTTGTACCTATCAACTAACTTAGATGATATCATCTCCTAGGCCTCATGGTACCACTACCAGGCTTGGTTTAGGCAATTGGTTTGGCTTCTAAAGACCCTCATTTGATCTTACTTTAAGCCCAATGACTTTTATAACAAGTAGACTTTATTTTAGCCTAATATCAACCCAAAATGATGTCGTTCAAGATTTTGACTCATCAACTACTCATCCAGCACATTTATGAAACTTTTAACACATTGTTTGCTCGTTCAGCATGTCATTTGATCTTTTGATATTTCGTTCGAACCTTCGACACATCGCTCGATCCTTTGGTATATTGCTCATTCCATTGACATATTAACTTTCTATGACATTTGATCTTTCGATGCAATATCTAATCCTTCCAACATGATGCCCAAACCTATAGCATGAAGTTCAATATTAGCACGTCAACCAAACCTTCGGCTCATCGTCCAATTCCGGTATGAAAATCTTCTAGCACAACTTCCGATTGTCTAGCTCGACATTTGGCCATTCGATGGTCCTTGTCTGTAATCAAAATATTTCCTATATTATTTATCTCAAAAGAAAATTAGTTCATAAAGCTTATAAATTAATTTTATCATCAAAATCTATGATTTAATAATTTCTCTCCTTTTTGACAAGGACAATCAATTGATCACGAGGTTTTAACAAGACTCTCATTTTCTATATGCCATAAGTATAAAATTACATCATGAATATTAAAATGCATTAAGTTGAAGAAATAATTAATGAAATATAACTTGAGAAGAATCTTGATGACATAAAGGACTGCAATTATGATATTATGGTATTATGACAGGTTCTTAACAAGACTCCCCTTATTTATATATCTTAAAATTATGAGATTGAATTTGATGATATCATGAGTCTCAAATTATATCAAGTAAAATATACTATAAAGTGAAACATAATTTGAACACAATATTATAAATATCCTAATATTTAAAGATCATATACGTATCCTAATATTTAAAGATCATATCATTTGTTCATCATTGCATTTATTGCATTTAGTCATATATCTTCTTCCTTTTTGTCATTAGGAAAAGAAGGGAGTATATAAGTTATGAATATAAAAGAGTCACAAAAATAGATAAATCACAAGCCATAAATATTGAGAAGTCAAGAGAAAGATAATTCATAAATTCTAGCATAAATCATGATCCGTTTGGATAAATCTTTCCCTTAGTCATCAATAAAAATCATGTGTTACTGTTTCTCCCCCTTCGTCATCAACAAAAAGAAGGGAGTATATCAATGATCCAATCGTGTGAATATAGAAATTGCTTTGATATCATGTATATGAAGAATCTCGATATTAAGTTATCAAAGATAAGTTCATGTTATGATGATCAAGAAGTCACAAAAAGTACAACTCATGAATATCAAAATGACACAAGAAAGATAATTCATAGATCATAAGCCATGAGCATCATGAATTCAAGAGAAACACAAGTCATAAGTCGCAAGTTATTAAAATCATAAAGTTTGAGAGAAACATAATTCACAAGCTATGAATATCAAGAAGTCATAAGGTAAGTTATAAAATCCAACATAAGTTATGAACACATATGAGATGCATAAGTCACAAGTCTTGTATTTATAAAGTCGAGAGAAACATAAATCACAAACCATGAACATCAAAAAGTCATGAGTAAGGTAAATCATAAAATCCAATATAAGTCATGAACATAAAGGAGATTCATAAGTCACAAGTCTTGTATTCATAAAGTTCAGAGAAATATAAGTCACAAATCATGAATATCACGAACTCATGAGTAAGATAAATCATAAAATCCAACATAAGTCATAAACATAAAGAAGATTTATAACTCATAAGTCTTTTCATATTTCTCTCCCTTTATCATTAGCAAAAGGAGGAGCATATAAATAATTCAAAATTTTTAACTTTTATTTTATCATTTAATAAGTCATTTTAATGAGTTTCTAAATATGATATTTACTTTCTAAAATACTCATGAAGTAAGTCACAATACTCGACTATTTTATATAAGATATTAATAAAGCTAAAGTAGTCAACTCGTAAGACATGAAGGGATAGATTATCCATGATGTTTACTTTCTAAAATACTCATGAAATAGACCAAAAGACTCGACAATTGCAAGTAAGCTATCAGGAAGACCAAAATAGTAAACTCAAGTAAGACAAGGAATTTAAATCATTATTAAGATACTTTCCCCTTTTGTCATTAGCAAAAAGAAAAATGAGGAACAAAGTACAAATGATCACCATACTATGTCAAACACTATACTCCCGATAAATAATTGACATTGAGTAATAACTTTTGCATGTTATAATTATCACTTATTTCATCATTAAAATGAATCTATGACATGAAAATAGATATATGAACTATCCCTTTTATAACCATAATTTTCTTAAAATTGAGCATATGAATTTCTAACATAATCTTATGCATAAAATATTCAAATACTTTGAGGTATGATAAATTTGAGATTCTTTAAAATAAAGAAGTTATGCTTAGTAAATCCATCAAAAGTAATATTAGCAACTTTATACCCATAAACAATTTCCATATGGTACATTTTTCAAAATATTTGCAAAACTTGATAAAATAATTTGTTCTCACATTTAATAAAAAATGGATCCTAGAATATTTGATATATTTGTCTATGACAAGTATATATCATTTTTTTATAATCAAATTATTTGTATTGTATGAACTAATAAGCCTTTTAATAATGTACTGTTAATTATTTTTGTGAACTTGTTGTTAAACAAATCTCCACATAACATAATTGGTTTTTGCATGTCCAACTATTCTATCATATGTCATAAGGTTGGATGTGTTATCAATTTTTCGATATCAATGATTTTTCTTTTGTTGTTATCTCTAAAGGTGATGTATCATCTATCTCAACTAGTGAGCTTTGATAAGTTTATAGGATCTTAGATCATATGTCTTAAGCATTTATTATCAATATACTATCTTTTGCTCTCGGCTCTTATTGGAAATATACCTACAAAAAAGTTGGGATTAATTTTGGTACCTAGTTAACTTTGGGTCCTTCAAGGTTAAGATTACTTTTCTTACCTATTGACTTTAAATTGCTTATGGTTCACTTAGGAACCTATACTAATTTAAGATATAATTTTTCCTAAAATAATATGAGTAAGCATAATGATTATACGTTTTACAAAAGTTGCATTTAACTTAGGTGTATGAGTAATATAGGTCCTTTTACAAATTTGATTGGCTTATGATGAATGCTACTACTTGTAAAGTCAATTCTTTCATTTTTAAATGCACTATCTTATTTATCAAGAATCATATCAACAGACTAATTTCCTACTTTATTTTTTAAAAGATATATTATAAAAATATATTTATTTTTTTAAGTGATTCTATTACATCTTTATTATTGGCTATTTATTTTAAGTAATTTTTAGTTTTTTATTCATGATAAGTAAGTCATTTTTTACATTTTCCAAAGGATACAAATCTATTGATTTTTGGAATAACTCCTTTTTAATTTAAGATGAGATGATTCTAAGCTTCAACATTTAATGCAAGGAAGATAAGATATTAACATATAGTTGTCATATATATTTTTCAATGCATCAAATTCATTAGCAAGCGAGGCATAATCCCTTTTTAGCAAACTATATTTTTTATCGATCTTTTTGAGTTCATCATACAAATCATGAAATGCTTCAAGTAGTTCTTTGTCAAAAGTCATTAAAGTATAATTTGCCACTTGTTCTCCATTAATTTGTTCTTTTGCTTTCAACTCACTTGATTTTGATTTATCTTATATTGCTTTGAATGCCTTCTTTTTTTTAGGATTATGACTTTTTTTCTTAATTTTAGACATTAATTTCTGAAGTGCCTTTATTTTTTTACATTCATAGCATATAACTACATATTTTTTGGGCTAACTTTTGGTCTTTCATTCTCTTCTTATTAGATTTGTCTTGTTTTTCTTCATGAATTTTTTGAATTTTATTTTAGAAGTGCCATGTCTTTGTTATCATCACTTGAGCTTTCATTTGAAAAATCCTATTTGGATTTGAGAGCAATATTCTTTTTTTTCTTTAGAATGTTTTTTTTGTTTTCATCATGAGCTTTATATGTCATTTCATAAGTCATTAAAAAACCAACGAGTCATTTAAAAGGGAGGTTCTTAAATTTTTAGCTTCTTGGATAGCCATTATTTTTAGATCTCAACTCTTAGGAAGAGACCTTAAAATCCTGTTCATCAAGTCAAGATTAGTATAATTTTTATTAAGAGCTTTTAATCCATTGACTACATTCATAAAATGAGTATATATTTCACCAATGGATTCGTTTGGCTTCATCTTAAATAACTCATAACCGTAAACAAGAAGGTTAATTTTAGATTCTTTTATTATATTTGTTCCTTCATGTGTGACTTCACAGATATACCATATGTCATGTATGGTATCACAAGTAGAAACTCAATTGAATTCATATTTATTTAAAGCATAAAATAAAGAATTCATATCTTTAGCATTTAAAAAAAATATTCTATTTTTAAAATCATTCAATTCATCCAACAGTTTAGTAGATTTTTGAAAACTAAATTCAATAATATTTAATAAATCATAATCCTTAGAAAGGAAAAAAATTATTATTAGTATTTTTCTAATAAGTGTAATATATCCCATTGAACATGAGAGGACGTGTGATAGAATGTCTCTCTTGATTGCTTAAAAATATAATTTATTCCCTCTTAAATGTTAATCCAAATGATTAAACCTTGTTATGATACCAATTGTCAAGATCTTAATGGCACTAAGAGGGAGGGAGGGGAGGGGGAGGTGAATTAGTATTATAGCAATCTAATCATTATAAAACCTAATCAAGAAATCAATATATTTTGAAAACTAGATTTATTAAGTATTGCATGTGAGTAAAAGTTACAAGTAAAGAGAATAATACTAAGTCATAAGTAAAAGATGACCAAAGAGAGGCAAACCAAAATTGAAACCGCGTGTATCAAGTGAGATTTGTTATATAAGGAGATCGTATATTCTTGTAAAATCTTAAATCTGTAGGAGTAGATGAAGGAGGTCCACTGTTCTCCTCTCTAGTGGTGATTCACATGAAAGATGTGGCAAAGATGCTCCTCAAATTGCTACACGACCTTTCTCTCCATAAGCACTATGTGATCAAGAAGGGGCTAAGCCCTTCTTACTATCCATAGGCCCAAAATTGGGGCTATCAATTATGGAGGAGAGGAAGGGAGGAGAAAAGGGTCTAGCCAATACCCCTTTGGTTCCCTCCTATTTATAGAGGTCATTGTCAACTTAACCATAATGGATCTTGTCCTATTGGGAATTGGATCTCCATCCAATTACCCAAGCCTCTTGAATTAGTGGATCTCTACTCAATAATCTCTCATTGGCTCTTACTGGATCTTCTCCACAAAATCTAATAATTCAGGGGCTTATTGGATATCCATTAAGATAAGGGCTCCAACGGATATCTCATATTTAAACTTTTATTCGTCGCAACACCTACTATATGTGTGTGACCCTTTAGACCCAATATCGGGCTGACCATGAGTCATACCTGTCAAAACTCCTTATGATTTAATGAATTATCATCTCTATAATAATTCACTTGACTCATCGACTACGAACGTACTAGGCCACTATGCTGCAATCTCTAAACGATACAAAAGAATCCAATCTATTGGACCTGTTTGTCCTTAATGATTATGTATCTATAGTCCCTCATTTATCTAATATCCCAGAGATTGTATACTGGGCATGGTGTTATCAGGTCCATACAAAGTCTACTCGAGTCTTGCTCTAGTCAGATTCTTCTAGAGAATTCTTTATCTCTCAATCCGAATAACCTTGGCTAGGGATTTGTTTAAGAACACATAGGATATTCCTCTTATGATACCGAGAGTAGATGATCCTCTATTGATACTTAATTGCCCTCGTAAGGTTAGCTACCACTCCTTCGGGGTACTAGCGGTTCTACCGCCAGTACTGGGCAATACCATCGCCAGTACTAGGTGGTACCACCGCCCGCTAGACTGACATTGGGTGGTGCCACCACTTGACATAGTCTGGGAGACTATCTAGGCGGTACCACCATTGGGTTTTCTAGCACTGTACACTTCGTACGTTCCAACTCATAGGCGGTTCCATCACTTATTCTAGCAGTGCCACCGCTTGACCCAAACTTTGGGTCACTGAATGGGCTTCCCAATGGGCCTAAATCAACCCCAACTTAGGCACAATGGGCCCCTAATTGTGTTAGCATGATTACACCAGAAACTAACTCAATTAGACCTAAACTACTTCGATCTAGACACAATCGATTACAAATATAAATCCTATGTTGTTCGACATGTCATTAGTTCATCCGACGCTTCATCCGATCTTTTGGCCTGATGCCCGAACTCATGGCACGAAGTCCTTCTGGCATGTTTGTAATATCCCCTATTTTTTAAAAAAATTTTGTAGATGCTTGTTTGTAAATATGAGGATTAGCTAATAATTCTTTTGATTAAATAATTTTATATTAGAAATTTATGGCTAGGGACCTAAATGTGAATCTGAGAAAATTGATATGAAGATTCACATTAACTCAAAAAAAAAATGTAGGATATGTGTCACTAGCTAACATAAGTATGGTGCCAACTATGTTTATTCTATGGATGACATATAAGCCCTTTCATGCATGCTTGCCACCTTGCAACCCTTGTATTAGCCAAACTCAAGTAATTAGATAAGAGATTAAAAAAAAACTTAATAAATGAGGGATAGTTGCTGCAACCAGCATGGGTTT